>NJDC01008441.1:100530-110879 GCA_002245475.1 Calephelis virginiensis | reverse complement strand
ATTTTATTGCATGTTAGGCACATGCAATAAAATAATGAAAGGATACATGAAATCGGAGAACGTGTGAAAAAATTTTATTATAGCCAAATTCGCATTTTGACTTCTGCCTATCTCGTACGGGGATAAAATCAATAAATATCCCTTGACAAGCTACACAAATTGAATCTAACCCCAAAGTAAGCAAATTATATGCTTGTGTTATGGGTTGTCAACGATTCTTATACATAGAAATATTAAACCAGAATAAATTTATTAAGCACCCAGACCCGGAAATGCAAACATCTAAATGTTCACCGTCGGGAGCCTCGCGGTTGGTCAGTGTAGTTAGGCGTGTTAGCCACTCGACCAACGAGGCGGTCAAAAGTATCCTATAACTTTCCCTTCCCGCGAACATCGAGTAACTAATTACCAGGTTTCGCTACGATTGGTAGATGAACCGCGGTCGGGATAAAGACAAAGTTCTAAAAATACAAAAAAAAATCTTTCTAATGCCCAATCTGTGTCGCCTGCACTCAAATTGAGCATTAGAACTAATTATTTTTAATGTTTACTAGCTGTCCCGGCGAACTTCGTACCGGCCGTTCAGTTTGTATGGGAAAATAGTCTATGGCTGTGAATGACATTGACATTCGTTACGCGCGTTTTTTAAAATATGCAAAATGAAATGTATATTTTTCAATATTTATGAGAGTTTTTCTTAATATTTTTTCTTAAGAACCTTCTCCTAATAATAACAAATACAAAAAAAAGGATTAGTGAAATCGGTCCAGCCGTTCACGCGTGATGCCGTGACCAAGGAAAATGGGTTTCATTTATATATTATATACATACATAGATAGAAAATCTGTGACTTAATACATATTAGCAGAAATAGAAAAGCAGAAAGTTAAACCATGTCGTAACAGTAATAGATAAGTTGATTGTATAAAATTTTTTTTTTTTACTCTTTGCCTTTAGAAATTTAAAAAAAATGAGCATAATGACGATATTCAGCTTCCAAAAAACTAAAGAATTTTCTAGTAATGTTGTTTTATAACTTAATTTTATAATAATTCTCAGAACGGCTTGAGTAAGTCTGTTGTTTTTATACCATATGTAGCGATGCATGTTTTGTTCAAAAATAAACATCTGTATAGAAGTAACATCCTATTTCCTATTAATATTATAAATGCGAAAGTTTGTAAGTATGTATGTATGGATGTTTGTTACTCTTTCACGCTCGAATGGCTGAACGGATTTGTCTGAAATTTGGAAGACAGATAGATTGTGACCTGGATTAACATATAGGCTATTTTTAATCCCGATCACACACCGGGTTTCTGTGAAAACGCGGACGAAGCCGCAGGTAGCAGCTAGTTTCGTAATATTTACTTAACAATATTAAATTTTAGAGATGCTAATAGAGTGGAAGTAATGTACAGCAGGTATTAACATTGAGTTTTTTGGATAAATATATTGAAACTTAGTCAAAAATTAGAGTACATGCTATGTTTAAAAACTGTGACTTAGGTTTGCACTGCATACGTATATAGTAAAAACCAGGATTTGAAGTTATTATAGATGTTCATTATATGGTATTATATCAATGTTTATACACGTGGAAGTCGAACATCAAATGGGCAAGACACCATAGATGTTGATAGTGTGTTGTGAGTAACCATTACTAAAATGTCAGCAACATATCCGCGATACTTTATGTGTTTTGCATGTCAGTGGACGGAGATGATCATTTACCATCAGATCACAACTATCCTTTTCCTCCCCTTTTTTTTGTTATTAAAATTGACTTTATGTAAAAAAGAAGGGAAACATATTTTTCTACTCAGTTGAGTAGTTCGTGTTCTACTCACATTACTACTTAATTAAGGTACCGGGGTTAGTAATCACTTAACATTTTCTCGCACCTTGCTGTCATCTGACTGTCAGTAATACGGCCTATACTCTCTTAGGGAATCTGGTTGTAACAGAGTACGTTAACGATCCTCGACCCTCCCACAGGAATCCGTTTTGGTATCGGGATGAAAATTAAACTTTTCGGTATCCTATCTCAACCTGCAAAAATATGCAATACCAGTGACATCGCTCAGTTTAGATGTGGATGAAGAGAAAAGAATTAAACACACTTTCACATTTGTAGGTACGAGTATAACATTACGACATTTACAAAAACCCTTTAGAAATAACAGGACTTCATCCAATGAGCATTCACATTTTTACTGCGGTTTGCCTCCAAACTTATCCGTCAATTGTCTTAGGAAATGTCAATGTCGAATATCAACTTCCTACGAAGAAGACCTGTTGGCTTTCGCAATTGTCTTGTTCACTAAATATAAAGTTTTTTGGTTATCGCCTCTGTGGTCTAGCGGTCCGGGTGTCGGACTTGACTGCATGAGGTCCTGGGTTCGAATCCCGGGTCGGTCAACATAAAGAAAATTGGATTTTTCCAATTTCCTAATTTAAAAAAAAATGTTGGTCGGGATTGGAATTGTGCCCGATTGGCGATAGGCTTGCCACCTATCACATTGTGGGACTTAGTATCTTCGGCTAGTCGTGGGTGCCTTGGTTGTACCTCTGCCTACCTCTTCGGGGATATGGGCGTGAAGATACTTTTTTAGATCACAATTTGAATCAAAATCAGAAATCACAACTCCAGCGTATTGAAAATAATTTCATTGCATCACATCTTTTATGATATTTAAAATAAAAGCGCCCTTTTATGATATTAAAGATGTAAGGAGTATGTTGCCAATCTAAAGCTGATGTACGATATTACTCAAATTAAAAATGAAGTCTTTTGAACAAAAATATAATATGCCAAGAGACAACCGTCAATATGTTACTGGTGGGATGTATGGCTGAGATTTCAAGCCACATGTGTCAGTCTACCGGCTAACGTACCTTCTAGCATTTTACACGATAATGGCAAGGGCTGATGAACACTGATGCAGCGACAATAATAGGTTAGATGGTGATATCAATCGCTATCAGCTCCTGCACAGTATTACTAGCTATAGAATAATCCAAAAAAACATGTGTTAATGTAAAAATGGACCACCAATAGCGGGCGCTGCAGCCGTCACGTGATACCCAAAAGATCTCCCTCTTTCGCAAATATATTATATATTACCTGTTTTCTTTATCCGAGGTATAGTTTATTTTTATATTAAATTTCATGAACATTGGTTCAGCGTATATGACGTGAACATTTTTTCTTGTGAAGTTTCATTTTTAAAAAATTGTCTATATTATCAATTCAAAATTTGTATGCATTAATTTTAATTCGTAGAAAATCTAAGAAATAGGCCTCTCGCGCACTCCTCACGACAGCTTTACATTTTCTTACAACGGGAGAACCATCGTGTCTTTTCAAATGTGTCAAGTGATATGCTTGCCGCTCCTCGCTCTCTCTCTACTTATAGAAGGATGGAAAATTCTCCGATTTATTTTTAAATTCTGTTTTAGTTGACAACAAAATGTTAACTTGCGATTATCTATATTGTAGATTTACACGCATTTAGTCGCTTAAATTCAACTTAAGCTTTACTTTTCTACTTAACAACTAAAGAGGTGTAAATCAGGCATTAGCTGAATTCTTCATAGAGCTGTATTCTTCATTAAATTCAAATTTATATTCAGCACAATCACTGCGACAGTAAACTATGAAATGATAGGTCTTAATAATAAACAATACCAAATAACATTTACAAACCGGGCCCAACATTTGCAAACATTTTAGTTCGGTTGACGTTTTTCAGTAAGAGCCCTCTTTTCCTGACAAGAAATTTTGAAAAATTGAAAGTTCTGTAGCCGCTAAACTGATTTTTGACAGATTATGTAAATTATAAAGTTTACATAACTAAAGTAAATTAAATTACCTAGCATCCTCCTAGCATTGTCTAGGATTGTCCTGAATGAAATGATTCCTAGCTCGTGGCAACAGAATCTAATTGTAATAATTGTAGTGGAACAAATTGGTGTACGTGTTAACTTGATGTTCATGTAACGAATGACGTTCGGCCGGTCACGACTTATTGGAGTCTATCCGAGAGACTTGTAATGACTGTTACATAAGTTAGTGTGTGTTTAGGTAAATACACGTGTAATTGTGTGTCTATGTTCGTCCATATTTTATAATAACACTGATGCAGCGGCAAAATAAAATAAATAAACAGTCTCCAACTTGATATGCTCAGCATTAAACCATAATAATCCAAAATCTATCAATGGTCAAGTCTTCGTCATTTTATCAATGCTGAAACTTCTTCTTACCTTGTTCTTTCTACAACAACAAGAACATTGGAGTTTTAAGTTTGGATCATCATGGCTCCAAAAAGTATTAGATATCAAGCAATTTTGATTTTTTAAAATGACTGAGGTCTGGTGATGGTATAATATGATTAGATCTTATTGCCATTTATTTATTTAGAATCGACTTCGTTCGCTATTAAATTCAGAACTGCTTACTATAAATGACGATACCGAGACTAAGAGTAAATAGAGTAAGAACTCTTGCCATGAGTTTAAGGCGCTATATTCGCCTCTACTGGCAACTAAAAGAACTAAATTTCTAACCAAAAGCTTCATAGATTTAGTAAAGTAGTTAATGTAACATTTCTGTTAAAAAAACTAATAGTCGGACAAAAGTGTATTGCCTTCGGGAACTCTATGAAACCTATCTCGACTGTTCGAAATAGGCTCTACATACAGACATAGGTTTTTACAAATATGTAGGTATAGAATGTGGTCTATAATATGATAATAATGTAAGCTATTTACTTGTAGGACACACGGCCTTATAAAGACATAATCACTTCCTGATAAGCCGTCGGCTGAGAAGTATTCTAGATCACGGTACTAAGGTGGTAGAAAATTTCTATACAAATACGATAACGGACTTTTTTTAACTACTAAAAAAGAACAATCTTCTTTTGAGTTATGACAAAAATTGTTTTGTTGTAACTCGAAGGGTTTTGGTAGGGTATTCAATAAAAATATGAGCGTAATTATTTTCGACATGAACAAAATATCGTCACATTTGAACAAATTTACATGAAACCTTGGTTAATTTTACATTTGAGTCTTTCTCGGGAACGACTCTTTCTATTGCCCTATAAAGAAAGTCGCGTTGCATTTCGGGAGTGCTGGCGGAAGTGAAGACTTGAGTTGTGGTTTTTGAAATGAAATAAATTGTCTAATAATAACATACAGCACATTAAACGGTTAAGGGCTTAAGCGCTTTCTGATTATATTCAAGTTTGTTGTGATATAATAGCAAATAAAATAAAATAAAGACGTCTAATAATACATACAAAGTTTTACGCTTGTGGTAGCGTGAAAGCGCTGGCGATTGAATGTTGCATTATAGCTATCGGTCTTACGAATTTTTGCCTTATGAGGTCACGTATCCTGACGCGAGTTTAGAAGTTTTTACCCATTTTACCAAACAGACAGACAGACGGGTAGGTCTGTCTGTTTGGCCGGGGACTTTATTTTATAATAAGTACCGATAAAAAAATACACAGTCACGCTCTCAATTTACTATTGAATTTTACATTTCGTCTACAACGAGTTTTGCTGCTTAAAATAGCTTTAAAGCTTTGAACAATAATCTGAAAATAAATATAAGTAACCATTAAATTAAATTTTATTCAAAAATTAGTATAATATCATATTGTACTAATTTTTGTATTATTATTACAATATAATTATTTAAAATCGCTAACGCTTGACTTTTAGCCACACAGTGTTTTAAATGAATCGTGTAACTGTTACGTAACATTATGGAAACCGCTATTTCCTTTCAATGGAATAATCTCACTTAATTTTATATCCTAAAATGGTTAAGTATAATCAAGTGCAACTTTTTTATGTTGGTATAATTTAGTATATTATCAATCTCAATTGTAAATGGTGCTAAAAGTACTGAAGAAGCAGAGAGTAATAAAATTTATTTTACTTAGTAGAAATTTCAGGAGATTAATTTTTTGCAAGAATAAAAATGTTTGATTTTTAAAAATAATAATAATAAAAATGTTAAATTTAACTAACTCCATGTAATATAAATGTTAGTACAACATTTTACCGCCTTCTGAAAACTTAAAGATGATGGTGGTGGTACTTACGTCTGGCACAAATAAAGTGAATTTATATACATGTGGGAATATATATAATAAATAAAGTTTCTAAATCTTCTTCTTTTATTTATCTGTAATACCATGGACATAAAATATCATATTTGCTCGCTACGCTACAAATCTAAAGCAGCATCACCGTCTCCGTTATAAAAAACGTCTGAAGTCTCAATAAAACCTTCTTCGACTTTGACAAAAATATTAAAAATAAACGAATTTATGAAGACAGTTGCTTCATGCCTAAAGATCCTTCGCTTGAAAATAATTAACGCTACAGCAAAAAGATTCAGCGAAATTGGTCAATCCGTTCAACCGTGCAGCGATGTCTAAGGGAATAGATCAAGGGAAATCATTTTAAATATACAAATAAGAACAAATATCGCCTCTGTGGTCTGTGTGTATAAAGCATATTTCTATAAGAAAAACCACACTTTGTTTTCCAACTCAATCTTTCGTCTAACAAGATAACGATGGAATAGTTACCATTACAATAAAAATTACAGCACAATATCGTGATGCGGAAATATGAACAGTGAGAAAAATAAGTTTCTTTGTATTTTTAATTACATTCTGTTAAATTCTGTTAAACGTTACTATAAATTGTTTATTCAAAATTTGTTTGTATTTGGAACATGTCTGTGACATTAATTCATAACTTTCAATTTACTTCTGTATTCTGTCATCATACCATTATATTTTTATAATAAAAATGATCTTATCTGTATATTATTTGTTCTTATTAAGTAAGTAAGTAAGTAAGTATCTTCACGCCCATATCCCCGACGAGGTAGGCAGAGGTACAACCAAGGCACCCACGACTAGCCGAAGACACTAAGTCACATAATGTGATAGGTGGCAAGCCTATCGCCAACCGGGCACATTTCCAATCCCGACCAACATTTTTTTTTATTAGAAAATTGGAAAAATCCAATTTTCTTTTTGTTGGTCGACCCGGGATTCGAACCCGGGACCTCATGCAGTCAAGTCCAACACCCGGACCGCTAGACCACAGAGGCGATTTTAGCAAATTTCACATAAACCATCTAGTAAATAATCCGAACAAAGCCTAACAATTTCGGATTGAATAGGTAAGTGCGTTCTTGAGTTATAAAATTACAACGCGATTTTAATGAAATTAGCACACCGTGTGCAGTTCGATCAAACTTAGAAAATAGGATAGCTTACATCTCAATTTATCATGAATGAAGCCGTGGGTGAGAACTAGTCTATATGTATATAAATTATACGTCACATATTGTTAGTCCGTGATTGACCCGTAAACTACCAACCGACTTTAATCCTATCCTACTAATATTACAAATGCGAAAGTTTGCAAGTATGGATGTATGGATGTTTGTTACTCTTTCACGCTCGAATGGCTGAACGGATTTGTCTGAAATTTGGAAGACAGATAGATTGTGACCTGGATTAACATATAGGCTATTTTTAATCCCGATCGCACACCGGGTTTCTGTAAAAACGCGGGCGAAGCCGCAGGTAGCAGCTAGTTATTTAATATATTTGTTATATCTGCATATCTTCACGCTTCAAGCTTTCTGGTAGCTGGTTGTTGTAATTTTGAATAGGTGTTAGATTCTGCAAGCATCCGTCGGATTGACACCACCAAGCTACTTATATCTGCACGCCAAGACGTATGCGGTAGGCAGAGGCCAGAGAGTATCGAGTGCCAAATGTCATGGTCTTTGCAGTACGGTCTCGCTTCCTGCACGTTCTTTAGTTTTTTCACATAATTTAACTAAGGAACATCAACCTGGTTCGCCTCGGATACCTTCATTCATCCACACATGCGTTTTATATCTGTTTTGTCAATCTTTCATCTGCCACTTTATCCACATACCGAACTAAACCTTTCTGATTTTGATATCAACACTTTTTTCAATCCAACCATTAGGTAACCATCTAATATTTATTAAGATCATATCTCACTGTTCCTAATGCGGCCAGCGATCGCAACGTCATAGATTTTCCTGCTACTTCCATTTTTTTATATGCCTAAAGCTCGCTTTCATGAAGTATCTTTGGGGAAAAACACAGAATAATGCAAATAGAGCTTAGCACCTTGAATGAAAAGTTGGTTTTGAAATGGCTTACCGAGTACTCCATTCACACTATTCCGTGAACATACTCTCCTTTCTACGTCCGCGTTATAGGTTCCTTCCTTCCGTGCTTAAAGCACTACTAAGATTTACAATTTTATTCACTTCCAGTTGTTTTATAGTTATTTATCAAATATAAATTGTCTTATAAACAACTTTTAGACATAGAATTCTAGTTTTTAGTGGTTGTAATAATATAAGAAGAAAGAAATATTTTGTAGACACCGCAACTAAAGTAATTCGAATAAGAAAGAAACAGATAGTTCAAGATTTAACTAGGATGTAACTTTGCTTGCTTGCTTTAGTGCGAGACTTTGTTCAGTTATAGGTTTTGACACCTGGAGCAGGCTGTACGGTAGAAACGAGACAAGGTTTACTTGGCCAAAACCGTTGCCAACAGCTAGTTTTCCGTTGTGACCCTGAAACGTGTATCTCACACGTGCGCGAATAATTTAATCAGTGCCTATTACCATACATAATTATGTATTTATTTTAACTTTACCGATGCTCAAACTGGTTTCAAGGTACCATGTTATCAAGGCGATATACACTTTTATTTATTTGTGTTCAATTGCACTAACATATATTTTATGGATATACTTGCTCCATTCGATAAACTTTACCCCTGACTTGTGACGAAACTGTAAAATCTGAGAACATGCAATTTTCTGTAACAGTTTCGATGGTTATTTGTAATTTGGATTTCGAACAAAGAACAATTCTCTAAAGAGAGGTTAGTCCCGTTCCCTAGTCCCGTTTTAGTCTTGTTAAAATCAAGATTGTGATGGTGAACAAACATTTAGGATGTAGTTTCATGCTTTTTCTGACATATCTAACTATCGCTTCTATACAACAACGCTGGATCTGCACTAAAGTCCAGCACACCGATTCCTAACTTCTTTTTGTTTAGTATGCGGTAACCTCTGATTGACATTAAAATGACAGTGATATATCTTGCGTGTAGGTACTGTGTGTTTACCATTAGAAAATGAGTCTCTTTGTCTTTTTCATTATTATTATACAAAAGTATTCGGTTAAATTTTGCCATTGATATTCTAATGAATAAACCTGAATGCGAAGTTACTGTTGCGTCTTCAATGTTTACTGGCTCTTAATTTTTAAATACACATAAATTTGCAATCTTAATGTTTTGTAAGTTTGGATATGAGATACATTTTTTTACCTTTTGACGTAAGTTTAGAAGATAAATATAAAAAACAATTTTTATCTTTGTTATACTACTCTGTACATGTTATTAAATAAATAAAAAATAATAAATATAAATATCCATGGACAAGTTACACAAATTTAATCTAACCCTAAATTAAGCAAATTATGTGTTTGTACTCTGTAAAACAAATAAAAACGGAGTAGGGTATGTGAGCCTATTCGCATCCACGCCCCGATTCGCGTCCATTTCGCGGACACCGTTTAAAAAACCCTTAATAATAAGTGTACTAACAAATTAGGGAAATTAAAAGTCGTTTCTGCCTATTATACAATATGTTAGGAACATACATACACAGACAAAAGAACTGTTCGCATAATTTTTCCTGTTTAAAAAAAATAATCTTACCAATTAAAAAAAGTTGTGTAAATATCCATAATTTTAGTAAAAAAAAAATGCGTTTCATACGTAATTTTTCAATGTTTTAAGTTCAATTAAAGATTGTATTTGTTCCTAGGCCTTGAAAATGATTAAAAGAATAAAAATATTGATGATTTTGATTGATTAATTTATTTTTTAGACTTAAAATAAGGGGGACGCGAACTGCTATATCAATATTACGAATTAGCCAGTTTGCGTCCATGGTGGACGCAAACTCCAATTTCTATTTCTAACTTGATCCTTTATTTTAATATAAAGAAATATGTTATAAGGACAGGGTTTTATTTTATTTTTACCATTATTATTATGCTTATTTAAATAGCCAATTTGCGTCCACTTAATTATGGTAATAGAAAAAGATATAGATGTCGAAATTTACCTGGACGCAAACTGGATGGACCGATTATTCTATATACCAGTTTGCGTCCACTTGTTTATTTAAATACTAAATATTACGTAACTGTTTTATAAAATTTAATCAGACAGTTATAG
>NJDC01008441.1:72960-89504 GCA_002245475.1 Calephelis virginiensis | reverse complement strand
GGCCTCAAATGGAGTACAGTTCTCAACTCTGGACACGGGCTCCTCACTAACAGCTCATTTCTTTTGTCCACATCCAACGTAGAGCGTCTCGAATTGTCAATGACTGGGAAATAACCTCTCGATTTGATCCTTTGACCAGACCCGAGCCGGGAAATGACGGGTCTCTGCATTTTCTATCCCCTATATAATGGGGAAAGCTCTTTTGTTTGATCCCCGGAACTGAGTTTCATCTTGGAATATGATCTCAGAGTTTAAAGTAACGCGTAGCGGTCTACTGCTATGGTATTCCAAAGACAATTTTTACCTCGCACAACAACTTTGTGGAACCAGTTACCAAGAGCAGTATTTCAAAACAAATACGACTTAGGAACTTCCTTAAATGTTGGCAACATTGTGGCAAATCTGTGATACTCCTGGTGTTGCAAGATGCCCATGAGTTGCGATATTATTTTTTTATCAGGTTACCCACTTGCACATTTGTCTCCACCTCTATAAAGAAAACTCAAATACATGAGGTTTTCCATCCTTAGATAACTTCAAACGTTACTTCGTTTTGCTGGAGGAACTCTTTATACTCAGAGATAAGCCCATCTTTTGTTTGTTTTTATTTATCTTTTTTTTTAATTTATATGCAATAAACATTTAAAACAAAAAAATAGAAATATGGTATTCTGAATGAATCGTAGAAACTAGAAATGAAGTAAGGGTCTAATGTAAAGTCAAACTAGCACAAATTAGCTCCAGTACAACAGAGATATCTTAAGTTTAAAGAAAATTGTAAGTCTTTTGCACAGGTAAAGCAGCGTTATAAGCTAACATAGTAAAGAAATAATAAAAACACGGAAACTTAAATCTAATTACAAAATTCCATGAACGTGAACTTCCATTGTCTACTTTCTGTTTACACCCGTAGGTAGTGGCCACTCATTTATAGCTATGCTAAAATAAGTACAAACAAAATAAGCATGACTTTAGCCATTTATTAACAAGTCTTTTGCAATGTACGTCATTCAATCGTGTCCACATACTTATATACTTTGATATTATCGTAAAAGTACAAAAAGGCAAAGAAAACAGCATGACTGAATAATGAATATGGCTATTAAACGTAGTTTTTTGGATACGTAATGTACTACGTATCATTTCAATACATTTCTTTGTTACTATCAAACATTGACAATTGATTGGTTCAGTCAAAAAGTATGAGTAGCATGCGCAAAGACACAACTGTTTACGAAAGTTAAATAAAGATGTGGTGTCGTGGGACACGAAGTACGAACGAAGTTCCTTCGACTAATGTAAAATCGACACAATAAATGAGTATATTTGGCGGGGTGGAGTGGTAATAGAGAGAGAAGGGATGAGAGAACGAAAAGAAAGAGGTATGTTTATCACACGATGACTCGGTCATTAGTGGACAGATTTTGACTTTAGTTTTTGAATTATATGTAATTGTGCATATTTGTTACTTTATACTCAAAAACCACAAGATTCATACATAGAACTACTGCCCAGTGAAAGAAAAATAAGCGCACTGCACTTAATAAGAAAGAAGTTAAATGTGCTTCTGTGTAGATATAAAGACTTGTCTTTTTAAAGAGTAAATAGGTCTTTACCAGCGCATGCCAGGCCTGAGCAACCAATAGTGATTGAGTCAACAGACACTAATGGTGGCAATGGTGTGTTGTCACACTGAGTTGCTCGCTTGCCCCCCGAGTGGGCTCCGGTCCACCATGTTTAACGCCATCGCGTCTCATTATCGTGAGTGTCCAACCAACTGATGTTATATTTATAGGTTACTTAGAAAAAGTAAAAAACAACAGTACTTCTGCCTCTATGTCCGGCAGCTCCAAAGAGGCGAACATGCGATAAATTGGTCATTAACAAAATTACCACTAATGAAAGAGTGTTGTGCAGTAACGTGCCAGGATGAGGATGTATTGCCTAACCTATTCCTGCCACCACGACGACATTGAAAAACAGGACAGCAGCGTATCTACAACAGATGTGGTGTATATGCAACGGATATCTTTCCATCAGAGGAGTCGTGTGTTTGTTCGTTGTCTTTTAGCATATAGAATCTGTATCCTCCAGACCGAATCACGGCGTTGGTGAGCGTTGACGGTATCACAGTTTATAAATGTGATCGAGACATTGCAAACCCCTACTACGTAGTTGTAACTACATAAATTTAACCCGGATCTATTTTATTACTTTTTGTATTTGTTTATTTTAAGAAGCATTTGTGGAATCCTTTTATGAGTGTTTGCACAAAACTTTGCGGTCACTTTGTCATTCGTTTCAGGTATCCTCATAATTATGTGTTTGCATAGAAATAATATTTTAGTCTTAACTGCCGCGGTTAGCACTTAAAATATTCACTGGTGTTTACTACATGTTAAGATAAAGAACCGTGTTTCGTAATTTAAATTTTATTGAAAAACAAAATTATCAATAACTAGCTGTTCCGGCGAACTTCGTTCCACCCGTTCAGTTTGTATCGGAAAAATTAAAAGTTCGTTTTGCCTAGTTTCCTCGCAGCTTTCCGATTCAGCCATTCTCGAGTTTTAGCGAGACTAAAAACAGTAATTATAGTATATTTATTTCAGTAAATCATAATTGGATTCAATTAGAATAGTTTCCATTACATTTTATTTCACTCAAAATTTAATTCTTGCTATTGCTGTTTAAAAACTAATTTAATTTAAAACAGTAATTCGACTTCAGTTGACAGACCTAATAAAGAGTGTTTTAAATAAATTAATGAAAGCCTGAAATAAGAAGAAGCCTATTCCTCCTTTGGCCCATAGAATATATGTTTATTTAATTTCAAATGTCTTTCTATATTTTTTTGTGTATATCTACAGGACATAACTACTCGCGTTAACGGGTAAGAAAGGAATTAAAAATTTCGCCACGGGACTTAAATCCTAAGTAGCTCAATTGGTTAGAGCATTCGTCGGCTTGAGACGAAAGGTTACAGGTTCAAATCCTATCTGGGGCGAAATTTTTTCTTTCTTTAAAATTTATAGAAATTTAACCCAAGCACAGGGCAAGTGCTAATATAAAAATACGTCAATTGTCTTTGATTTTGGAGTCGGTGGTCAAATCCTGGTTTTTGATGAAAAAAAAGTATATTATGGAAGTTATTGTGAGCTAAAGCACGATGTACTCAAGAAAAACGAAAAGAAAAAACGAAGTAGGTACTGCAGGTTCTGCTAACTGGCACCTGACGGCTGCTGTTTGCGATTCTATAAATGCCGCACCCTCTTATATTTATTTTTTCCAAAGATATTAAAGTGAGACTCCGAACTTAACAGAATCATAATGAGTCAGTCTTGCGTATTGTCTAAGAGTAGCAAGTCTTCCCGTTTTCTATCGGCTAACTACATATTGGTGATTGCGTCTAGGAACTTTACAATTATATCCACACCTTCTCTTAGCCAAGGATCGAAACATATCACCCCTACTTGGTGGATATCCCCTGAACACTAAACGATTTATTCGAACAGCTAAGCGCTGGCAGTCTACCAATGGAGGTGTCTCCTATTGAATATAGTTTGAATGTCTTCAAACAAAGAGTGAATACACACCTTCTAGCTTAATACACTTTCATCTTCGATTCCTGACGTTACGTTTAATGTTGAAATTATCGCTTGTAAAAAAATAATTAAGCATCGATATACTAAGTTAGAAACAGGTGCTTTTATTCCAATCTTTTATTTATTCTTTCAGTTAAAACACGCAACTGCAATCGGCCACGTGATGACTTTGAATCATGAACTCGGTGAATATGAAGGTCAAACTGAATATCAACAGATTACATAACACATTCAAGTTTGGAATTTTTATATTTAAAAACTAACTAAAAATATTATGCTTTAAAATCTCTATTCTTCATAACGCATTTTGTTAATTTTTGAATGTATATAACATCGAATCATTTTACCCGAAATCGATTAGATTGATACTTTTGACGAGGCAAAAAGGAATTCAAGGCTGATATAGTTATAGGACACTGGTTGACTCTTGGTTTGAAATAAAAAAAAAGATTACTTAAAAAAAGAAGAAATTTCACCTCAGAAGAATTTGGACCTATCTTTTCGTCTCCCGCGGGCAAAATCTCATTCCCTGTCCTAAAAAAATATTCCCAAGCATTGGAAAGGTGCTAAAATTAAAATTTTTAAATTGCTTATTAATAATATTAGCTGGATTTTTCCGATTCACCATCGTTTTAAAGAAAGAGCATTGTGATAGAGACTAAAATGTAGCGTACTCTCAGTGGTTTTTGTGTGTATCACATGTCTAAATTTTTTACTACTAGGGAATGGAATTTAAAAAGTAAAAATGTAACAGCATAAGAATTCTACATTACTCATAGCTCTATTACTAACACTCCGCCAGATCCTAATGTTCCTTCGTTTCAAGCACGTTCTTATAGTTTCTTTTATGTTCGTATCATTAACACTGTGATTCAGTATAGTTGCAGCTATATTCGTACATTGTACTAATACTGCAAGAGCATTCGTTTGCGTGGAGGCAGAATCACGATTTATGCATATGGTAAAGCTGTAATATTACTTTTGCTAGGGAATCTAATGGTAACCGTCCATTTTTTTCTGGATAAAATGTACCTTAGATTTATAACTTTGATATTTTTTTGTAAAAGTTCTCATAGGTCCGTTCCCATACTCTGGTGTGATAAAGTATTTTTTTGTTTATTATAAAATTAGATATAAAAGGGAATAGATTAAAAATACTTCATTTTTGATTATGTATGATAAGAAGTAGTTACAGAAAGATGTCTCCTGTGTAGAATAGACTATTTGCCTTCCCGCCAGATAGCACGTAAGCGGCGAGCGAAAGTTAAATGAGGTATTACCAACAAGATCACTGGTGGCAGAATGGCGTCCTGGAACTCGTCCGAATTCACCGCTTACCTATTCCTGCCGCTACAATGACTATGTAATATACCGGTGCAGAGGGTAAGGGCAAAATGGGCCTACTTCCTTGACAAGGAGCAGTAACGCGCCTTTAACATCTGTAGTGTTAAGGCTTCAGTTATTTTGTACCATCAATGGAAGTCATGTCAGACGTTTGCTTGTTCGCTGTCTTTTCACATGCAAAAAAAAGAAGTATGTATTTCTAACATTCATCCACATTGGTTCTGAAATTGAATCTTCTCATTTATATTGCTCTTCGTAAGTATTATTACTTTTCATTACTCTACATTTTTTTTCTACAAGACATTTGCTTAATCTTTTATATTTCACCGAAATCCATCCAGACGTTACAGATATTGCTTTAAACAGCCAGACTAATAAAAAATAAACAATCGTTGATATGCAGCACAAACGTGATACAAAAGCGAGGCCATTCCCCTGCGTTTAATAATAATTGTTTATTTCATATAAAAAATATTTTTATTAATTTTTTGGAAAAATATATTTAGTTACATATATGATAATGTTGCTTTCTGTGGGCTATTACTATTACTAAGTAATGGTATACCAAAGCTATTAATTTCTATATGTACTTACAGCACGTTGAATATATTTGCGCTTTCAATTACTTACTTAAATACGTGTCAAATGATATAACTAGAACTCTCGACTATTATTTAACACTGCATATTAACATTGACCATAACTGTCACGACTTACTCTGAAGTTTGTCTTTTCCATACAATCATTCGTCAGACTTCATTGTTAAGTACTCGAGTGATTCGAAGGCAATGTTTGAGGACACCATGATTATAGAAAAGGCTAATGATGTTTGTTTATCAAACCTTTATACGACTTTGAAAAGAATCCGAGGTTTTTCAAATAGTGGTATACAAATAAATGTCATTGGGCCCTTTAAATAAATTGGTTCAATTTCTATGCCATATAGCAGAAATGTATACAGAAATACGTTTTTTTATGATATTGGAAGATAAACAAGCAGACGGATTTCCTGATGGTAAGAAACTTACGCCTCCTAGAGGGTTGTCTATTGTTTTCCCGAAGATTATATGCCATATATTCAAATGCCAGAATTTCATTTGCCCGAATTTTTATTTGCCTGAATGTTTTGTTAACCATAATATACTTATGACATAATCTTATTCGCCCTAAAATTAGTTTCCATAATGATACAAGTGCCATACGTATTGTTATCCATTTTATTAATTGCAATAATATTATTCAACAGAATATTTAAATGCCTTACAAAAATTTGTATTTGCATTAAGTAAAATGTAAATTGTAATAAATATATCACAGTACGATTACATATTATACTTATATTTATTTCTAATACCTATTTATGTAGTACCTTTCCATACGATCAAAGTCGCTTCTGCTCAAATTTAACCTAACGCATTTGATCTAAGAAGCGATTAGCTTTCTGGCACTTCGCCGGCCGCTGCCGCGGCACGCTCGCTTCGCTCGCTCGGCTCGTACGTTGTCTTTCATGTTCTAACCTAACCTAACCGAAACAAACCGTACCTAAACCATGTAACAATAATTGATCATTTAGTATAAAACGAATTTATGTTCTTTTTCTAAAAGTTATTTTGATGGTAAATAATGTTATGACTTGTGATAATACGGCTTATAATCATGCTAGCAAATGATATTATTGAAATTTACTTTATGGGAAAAATAGTTTCTAGCACCTGACTAATATAGTAAACAATGAGTATGACATATGAAATTATGAGAAACAATATTATGCCTGTTGACCATTAAAGTAGATGAAATTATGGCAAATGAAATTCTGGCAAACGGGTGTAACCGCACCTAGTCAAATGTCACGGTATTAGTGACGATCAGCCTATGCCCTTTATGAGCTGTTGCAGGAGGACAGATGGTCTATTCTGCAAAGAAGCCCGGACCAACGCGGGGTAGAAACGGTATGTAATAGGTACGAAAATAATTTAAGAAACTCAAAAAACGAGTAACATATATATGGTCATTTATACAGATCCATGTGGAAATAAAAAAGAACCATGTCGATTAGCGGATTTAAGCATACGGTGGGTAGGACTACCCTTGAACCCTTGGCCATCCGTAAGTATACCGTAGCAGTATCTTTACTTATGCTACAGGACAGTGATAGTTCTGTATACATGTATTTTTATCTATATACATAAATACATATCTTTACGCCAAGTCCCTTACGGGGTAGGCAGAGAGTATCGAGTGCCAGACCTCACGATCCTGACAAACCTGTCTTGCTTCCTTCACATTCATTACCCTTTTCATTCAAACACGCCGGTTTCGGAGACTCTTGACACCACCCTCGGATAATATCCGATTGATCTGATCGTGAAATGTCAGCCTTGGTCTTCCCGGGTACCTACATCCATCCACATTCGCATTGTATATCTGCTTTGTCAATCTTTCATTTGTCATTCTTTCCACATGACCGAACCAGCGGAGCATGTCCTTTCGCATTTTAACACCAAAACACTTTCTTTCAATCCCACTCTTTCTCGGATCTCACTGTTACGAATGCGGTCAGCGAACGTTACACTACAGATTTTCCGTAGTGCTTTCATTGCGACCGCGTTTATCCTACTTTCATGCTCTTTCTGACATTCCCAACTCTCGCTTCCATACAATAACGTTGGAATTACCCAACGCTCCATTCACATTATTCCCTGCACTCACTCTCCTCTCTACATCCGCAGTGTACCTTCCATCCCTGCTAAAAGCACAACTAAGATATGCAATTTCATTCACTTGTTCCAGCACTACATCATCAACTAAAACTCCTACATCCGTTCTGGCTACGTCTCTTTCAAATAACATTATTTTGGTTTTCATCGCATTTAAATGGAAGCCTCTTTCTTTACAATCTCCTTCCATAACTGTGACTAGCGTTTGCAGCTCAGATGGTGGAGAGCCCAAAAGTACAGCGTTATCTGCATAAAGCAGGCAGTTCACCACTTGGTCACCCATACGCATTCCCACATTCAATGATCTTAACCTTTGAAGACATTTGTACAAATATAAGATAAACAAGCATGCTGACAACACACAGCCCTGCTTGACTTGACTGCCAATATTAACATCAAACCAAGGCGACATGTTGCCATCCACCCGCACGCATGCTTTACAGTCTAAATACATTGACTGCACCGCACGCAGCAGGGACCCGACTATCAAATAATCTGGCAAAATGTCCCAAAGTTCCTTACGTACAACCCTATCAAACGCTTTTTCGAGATCCACAAAACCGCAGAAAACCCTCCGACCCACAGCCAGATGCTTCTCTACAATGTTGTGGAGCGAAAACACTTGATCCGTACATTCTCTTCCAGACCTGAAACCGTCTTGAGCCTCCCACAATGTTCCATCGGACATCCCTTGCAATGCTTCCTCTTTTCAACTATTTTTCCATATACTGTTGATGCTAAACTGATTAAACTAATGGCCCCGTAACTTGTACAGTCCATGCGTGAAACCTTGCCTTTATACAAGGGCACGATGACCGCACGTCGCCAGTCTTCGGGTACTCTGCTGGTCTTCCAACATTTGTAACAAAGATCCCAGAAAGAGTCCCGGACGGCAGGACCACCAAGCTTGATCATTTCAGCTGTAACCATATCTACTCCCACAGCCTTACCATATTTCATACTTCTTATCGCCCATTCAACTTCTTCCATCATAATGTCGTCAGATGCCTCCGCTATTTCCGAGTCATTTTAGTACTCGGACCCGGCAGCATTTATACATATCTCCATAAAATTCACTCCACCGTTTTAACATGTCATGCGTGCTTGTAAGATTATCACCACTCTTAGACTTAATTCTATTCATTCTGGAGGCAGGCCAACAACTCCGAGACTTCTTCACCTCCCTCCAAAAGAGTTTGGTGTTAGCCAACCTCTCTTATAGTTTCATACTTTCCCTTTCGCGCTTCTCTTTCACTAAGTGTTTGGTGATATTCTTGCGGCAACGGTACATTTCTTTCTTTAAATCTTTCATACTGTCATTCGACTGCAAACTTTCTACATAGTCTAGCCAAGCTTTCTTCTTTCTTTCAACGGAGGCTTTTACCTCCTCATCCCACCATGCGTCACCATTCATAGACTTGTGCATCTTTGCACTCCCACATACCTCTTTCGCAACATCAACTAAGCTATCTTTAAAAACATTCCAACAGTCATCCACGTCTAAATCCGGTAGGCACACACTATTCAGCCTGTCTTGGACTTGACTTTCATACATTCTCCCTACACTCGGGTCTTACAACTTTTCACTTTTAATCCTTTCAAGCCCTCCAAATGGAATACGTACTCGCCAGTGCCTCCACTTCTTAAACAGACCCCTAAACCGGCTAATAACCAAGTAGTGGTCCGTGTTAAGAGTTGGGCCTCTGAAGGCTCTCGCGTCCATTAAACACTTTCGGAGGCGACTATCAACCAAAATCAAATCTATCATACTCATTTGATCATTCCTTCTCCATGTATACGTATGTATGTCCTTATGCTGAAACATTGTGTTAGACACAAAAAGATTTCTTTTCACACATAAATCTACAATATGCTTACCAGCATCATTCACTCTCTTATCACCATAGGGTCCAAGACCGGCCTCGTAGCCGTCCCGTCGTGTCCCCACCCAACCATTCAAGTCACCACACATAATCACTTTTTCATTTCCTTCAACCCTATCCAGAACATCTTTTACAGAATTCCAAAGCTTTTCCAGGTCATGAGTCGACGACGAGTTGACCGGCGCATAGGTTGCTACCACAAAAACTCGCTTGACTCCTAGTTTAATACGGACCCAGAGCAGTCTCAGATCAATCAAACCATACTCTTTCAGGCCTGAGGCTAAGCGAGACGATAAAATGATACCTACCCCATCGCTCTGTGATACACCAGAGCCATCCAGCCTGCCATCGGAGAGTTCAAAACTATCACTACCATTTCGCTTAGTCTCCGTTATACCAAGTAAATCCAGGCATCTCTCATCCATTACAACAATCAATTCATTAATTTTCGCTCACATTCCACGTGCCTATTTGGCACTCTCCACTCCTCGATTCGCCTGTACGGGCCTGGCGTGATAGGTGTGTGTCAGAAAAAGCATGAAAGTAGGACAAATGCTGTCAAAATGAGAGCGCAACGAAAAATCTATGGTGTTACGCTCGCTGATCGCATTTATTTATTTAGTGTGATTCGAGAAAGAGTGAGATTGAAAAAGTGGCGGCACAAACATCAGAAGGGGCGTGGTCTATATTGGGTCGGTCATGAGAAAAGAATGACAGATGAAAGATTGACAAAACAGATACAATACAAATACATTGCGAATGTGGAAGGCTGTAGGGACCCAGCGAGATCTAGGTTTGACATTGTGGGGTTGTAAAAACCGCGAGGTAAGCAACATATTAACCATTTACAAAATATTGTAGGTTGACATAATCTTATCCCTTACCCGGCAGTTTGTAGATCCCTAAATTTGCCACTCGACATTCCGCCTACCACTTAAGGGAATTGACGTTTTTTCAATTTATGGGATAGAACAAAAAAAATAATCAAATGCATATCAGGGTGGCTAATCCGTATCTTTTTAGTGATGATCACTAGGTAAAGTATCCATCAAATAGCTGCAAATGACGTGTTTTTATTTGCTATCTTTATTGTATTTATGTTGGCCACGGAAATAGCAAATATAAAACACTTCATTAGACAGCTATTTGATGTACGCTTTACTCAGGGATCATCATTAAAAAGATACTGAATCAGTCCCCTATATGGCTTACAATTACTGGCATAATTATATAGTGTTAAAGTGTTAATTGTGTTATTTAGGCGTGAAATTCAGGATCCGTTTTCCTACTCTGACTTTTTCCACTTTGCATGGTTTCAGATGTCTCAGTGAGTTCATTGGCCCACATCACATGTACTTAGAATATAAATTTCTTAACATCGTCTCTCTGCAATTCTATTATCATCAGCGTTACTCCATAAACTTGGCTAAGCTCATGCTTATCTTAAAATACAACTATACCTTAAAACTCCTCTGAAATTTGAAATTATACCACAACAGTGATTGATATCAACTTCTAAACTTAAACTTTTTTTGGAAATCACTACTAACTTAGACTTTCGCGAAAACCTCACAAAAAAATTACTTTAGCATTATATGACTTATGCTTAACTTGAAATCCATCCTATACTAGGTATATATGTTCGAAATCTACTGACAAATGGAAATCATTCGATTCAAAGAAAAATATATTTGTTTAAGCGGGGTATAATCAATTCTTCACATTAAGAAATAACAAATATATATTAATGTAAATACAGTATTTTGAAAAGGGTTTATTAGCTAACCGATTTACTATGTTTTCTGAAGAAAAGCAATTGTTTATTTTATTAATAGACATAAATCGCAAGCTATTGTTTATATTGAGGACTTACAATTTGTTAACACGAACGTCAACGGTGATTTCCCTTGTTAGTCCACGTCAATGATGTCAAATATACAGACTTTATAGATATATACATACATACATATCTTCACGCCAAGTCCCTCACGGGGTAGGCAGAGAGTATCGAGTGCCAGATCTCACGATTTTGACAAACCTGTCTTGCTTCCTTCACATTCATAACCCTTTTCATACAAACACGCCGGTTTCGGAGACTCTTGACACCACCCTCGGATAATATCCGATTGATCTGATCGTGAAATGTCAGCCTTGGTCTCCCCGGGTACCTACATCCATCCACATGCGCATTGTATATCTGCTTTGTCAATCTTTCATCTGTCATTCTTTCCACATGACCGAACCAGCGGAGCATGCCCTTTCGCATTTTAACACCAACACTTTCTTTCAATCCCACATAGATAAATTCATGTATTGATTTGTATTATATAGATATCTTCTAGTTTTTGTTCTTGCCATTGAAGCTAAAAACACGTTTTCTTAGGTTAACACAACGCTCGTGTCGTTTAATCACAATTGACACATTTTGAGTGACGTAAGATTGTTTTGTATTATTTTATGTTATTTAATCAAAGGCCCAGTAACCAAATTGTTTGTTGGAAGTTCGTAGTTATATATTGTTCTGATCTTAAAAAATATGTTAACAAAACTGTCTGTAAAAAACGAAAAAAAAGTCTATTTCAGATTGACTTATCTCTTCTAATCCATAAACCATAAATTATTGAAATTATGTGAATTGATATTTTAATTTATAATTCAGACGTGTATCGTTTTCTTGGTCATTAAAATGCAATACAATTTCAAGATAACATAATTCGCTTTCAGTGGCCGCTCTACATTACTTACGGTTTTATGTTACCTATTGACATTTAAATGAAACGAAATCAAAAGTTAAGATTTTTTTATGCGATGAGACAACAGACAACAGACAACAACAACAACAACAGACAACAACAACAGGGCTCTTTTGGTAGTAGGTACGCCTATAGATAACGTAGATGTTATAGGAACAACTCTGTCCGTTGCCCGGGAACAGGCTCTTTGTGCAAGTCTAAGAATTAGAAACTACCATTACGGTGCTAGTAATAGGTAAGTTGGGTTCTTGCAAATTTCCATATAAAATAATTATGTCCTGAAATTCAGTTAACTATAATTTAACTTTGCTGTCAGTAATGACAAAGTATCCAAAACACCATTGTATTCAATATAAAAGTAACGAATTTACGACGGAGATTAGATAGAGCAAGATTTGAAACAATTAACGTAAATTTTAAAAATAAAATTGTTAACATTACTCTAAACGTATAAATTGTAATAGTTATATATACTGAAATACACATTATAAACGTACACTTTGAAACAAACATTCTGCAGATATTGTGTAAACCAATTGTATTCTATAATAACGAGAGTAATTCAGTAATTCGTCATCATTTTCCGCGTGACGAGAAGTGGCCGACGCGAGTCCAGATTTTCCGCGACGGAACCTTCGACCTGCAATCTCGATCGAAACGAAAATGTAATTATTGTTGTAAACAATGAACGAGAAGTACGGCGGCATTCGTGCGACGAACACCGCGCTTTCCGCACGCGTGTGCCTTCGCAGGTACATATTTATCGCCTGTCGTACATGTTTTGTGTCTTATCGTAACGCTATATTCCTTTTTGTATCGCCTAAGAGTACGATAAAAACATGTAGCGTCAGTTTTAGACATAAGTGATAAAAGAATACCATTATCGCGTCGTTGATTGTGGATGATCTTGACATTGCCGCGTCAGATTCCTCGTAAACTTTCGCGGTTCAGATGTGAGTTAAATTTTTTTGACACTGAAGTTTCAGACCTCGATACTTTTTTTTAAATTTATGCGATTCGTTATCTGCAGTTATTGTTCTGGGTACATTGTTATAGTGATTCAAGTGACCAGTAATAAACCGTACTAAATTGGCACAGATTGGCGGAAATATTGCGAATTTGTAGAATTTAAATTTTGTTTGAGATAAAGAACGTGTTTTGTGTTTAAAATTTAAAAATATTGAATAGTTAATAAACATTTTTAATAATTCTAACGTCCACTGTTGTTAATATTAGTTAACTTATTATGTTAATGATTTAGCGGTTGTCAGAAATGTTACGTCACGAACTAGTCATATGATTTTGAAATAAGAATTCTTATCATTAAAAACCTAATAGTTACTTAAAAGGTGATTATAAATTAAAGCAATTAAAAGGAAAGTAAGACCAATTAAAAGGAGTATCAGGCTTTTTAACAAGAAGCATGTATTATTTTATGTGATGATACAAGCTAAGTATATCCTAAAATTTATTTGTTTTTCTTGAAAGATTTCAAATGTGACTAATTCGTTGAAGATCATGTGACAAGTCACGCGGAGTGAACTAATGAATGGAACACTGAGCCTGATTTAAAGTTACAAATACAAGTAAATATTTTTTTCTTCTAAACGATGACCTTCATTATGTCTCAATTGTATGTTTATTCATGTTACAATTGTAAAGATAAACTCAGAAAGTTGCCTTGGAGATTAACGAAGGATGACTTTGTTTCCTTAAGATATACAGTCATATAAATGTAATATCAAATTTTTTGCGCATTGCTACATCACAGAGCACATACATAATAACCTATTCTCATTATATTTTTATCTAAAACTGGTTTTAATTAGAAGTTTTAGTAGCCTGAAATAAGATTTACTTAACTTGTAGGTAATACTTTATAAAAAGTACTTGTAGGTAATACTTTAAAAAATGTATATTATAAAAAGTACATATCAACAAAAATAATAAAGTGCAAAAAGAAAAAAAACATTAAGTACATAGGTTAAATGGATAAAAGCCATTTTCCTTAAAAAAAGTTAGATTTTTTGCTATTGTATATAAGCTTGTGTGTATACTCAAAATATACAAGTCACACAGATTTCAATATTAGACTTACAACGTAAATAATGAAAGTTAAAGTTTTTTTGTAAATAGGAATTTTTGTTGTTTTTAATCTCTAATTTTTTTAGCGAAACATTTCATGAACTATTTAAACTTTGACTCTCAATCATTCTACTTAATGTAAACTTGTGGATGAGTATTTATTTATTTAGTTCAACGTAGGCATCCATCCAACACAAAACAAAAAATAAAAAAGTAACACTATTTATAAAGTTTATAAATTTAAAGTAAGTAAGTAATTATGTAAGTATCTTTACGCCCATATCCCCGAAGAGGCAGGCAGAGGCACAACCAGGGCACCCACGACTAGCCGAAGACACTAAGTCCCACAATGTGATAGGTGGCAAGCCTATCGCCAACCGGGCACATACATTTTATTTTATAAAAAATATTGTAAATAGCTAATATGTATTACACTCTATACCAACTAACCTTATGTTTTCTTCTGTTTATCTTATGTTTCTGTACGACAATACACATTGTGCCAAAATACTTTTAGTTGCCGAAAATTATGAGAAATAGAGAAGGAAGAGTAGGAAAGTAGAACGTGGATTTTCATATCTGAACGTTAAAAAAAACAGGATGTGATGAATCATTTAAAAAATGATTTAGATAGTTAAATACTCTCTCAAGAATTGCTTTTATCACAAACAATAATTCAATGCCTTGCTGCAGTATATTTGCATAGATATATACCCTAAAACAAGGATATAAAATCTTGATATTTAAATAATATACGAGAGCATATAGCTTTCCAGTGGATAACTTCTTATCGCACGTATTGTGAATGTAAAAATGGACGTGGCCAACATTGTAACGAGTTGATTTTCAATAGATATTCTAATGAGTGATGATTGACGGTAGGCATGAAACAATAACTCTTTCATTCCTTTTGGATTCAGCCAAGGATTTTTGGATATATTTACATAAAATGGTGCGTAATACCATTATGATGCAAATTGTTAATGACCAATAACGTCAGTGAGTAGAGTTGGACATTTGTCTTAAAATAGAAACTTAAAAATTGGAACATCAACTTAGTTTTCTGAATTATTTTGAATAAAACGAGTTATCAATAAAGATAGATAAGGAAACTTGTTTTTCTTTGGTACAACAAACGAACACCCTTATCTTCTAAGAACAAACGATGAAACTACACCATTCATATGAGGCTTAAATGTACAGTATCGGAACTCATCAATACATTAGGAAGCAATTAGTTAATTTTGTTAATCCATGATGACAATATTACGATATGGAAGGCAGTATAGCGAGCAGCCTTGTACCATAGACTTCCCTGCAGGACAGCTACGAACTGAAAACATTTTTTTGTCAGGTATCACACTGACAAGGCAGTATTTTTTAAGAAAGCTCCTGATGGCAGATATCGATACCACAATAAAGTTATCGACTTAATATTTCAATTAATTTATTTTATCTTGAACACTAACCAATAACTTATTTTATCTTTAAATCTTACTATTTTGTTGCTGAAACGCAAGTCAATCCATACATTTGTTTATGAGGTTACCTGGAGCTTATACACAGCCAGACGGGGGAATTTATTTTTTTAATATTGATTAATTACTCACAGCGGTTAAACTTGAAGGTTTTCACTAAACACGGGTGCGTACCTCAAAATATTTTAGCTATCTAGTCTTCTGAAAAGTCATAACATTTATTCAAATGTAGGCACAATTGATAGTTGATCAGATAATATTGTATAACTTTATCAATAAATATAATTTTAAAATGAGACTTTAAAGGTAAATAATATACTAAGTATTAGACATTCAGCATCACTGTTAAATAGAGTAGTTTGTGAGCTATTTGAACCGGTAATGTCATTTAATTAATCTGGTATCATTTTTTATTACTTTAAACAAAAAAAAACAGTTGATACGTAATCCGAAGGGTAGATTCACAGGTAGACTCGCAATTTAAGTTCTTTAATTCTTCGGCTGCATTATGGTGACGCGCCAATATCTTTTGCGCCAATATCTTTTGCAGTGTCAGTGCAAATGTTACAGTTGTTTCTTACAATAATAAGAACCACGTGCTTATTTTTTTTTCATAAAAACCAGTGATTTTTAAGAAGTCAATGTTTTAGTTGAAACATGTACATTCGATGTATTTTTGTGC
>NJDC01008441.1:57976-71297 GCA_002245475.1 Calephelis virginiensis | reverse complement strand
AGTCTCCGAAACCGGCGTGTTTGTATGAAAAGGGTTATGAATGTGAAGGAAGCAAGACAGGTTTGTCAGGATCGTGAGGTAAGGGACTTGGCGTGAAGATATGTATGTATAGTAATCAATGTAGGAGACCTTAAAAATAATTGAAGAGAAGATTATGACTGATTTTATTTAGTAATTATTATTAATAAACTTCCAGTAATTGTGGTTTGCGCAGTTTAGTTTTCTATTTATAAGTTACACAGTACGGAATTCATAACTCCCAAGTAAGATACCTAGGCCATCTTCAATTAATTAGACCCAGAACTATGTATCTATAGAATATAACTACCCGCGTTACCGGCAAAAAAAGGAATTAAAAATTTCGCTACATGACTTGAATCCTCGGTAACTCAAATGATTAGAGCTTTTGTCGGCTTTAGACGCAAGGATGCGGATTCAAATCCTGTATGGGGCGACATTTTTAATTTCTTTAAATTTATAGAAATTAGTAAATGGTATTCTTTTAGTTTCTTTTCTACTATTTGTATGGAAGAAAACTAAGCGGAGGCCGCGAAGTGTAGATCCAATAAAAACTTGTTTATTCGACGTTACAGAGGTTAAAGTTTTTGTAGTGGAACAGTTTTGTGATCAATGTGCCTAAGCATTTTCTGTGACAGTACATTATAGTGTGCTGAGAAACTGGAGGTCGACACGTATGAAGTGTCAGTTGTCGTCCAGCTGACAACAGATGTCGATCCGGTCGAAGGCGGTAAGTGGACAATTTGGTATTTATACAACATAAGAAAACTAAATGTACCACGCGGCTTTGTAGCGATTTATTGAGATGTCAGATGTCTATACTTTTTTTCAAGTTTGAGCAAACTGCACACGTCGTGCAAATTTGATTAAAATCGGTTAAGTTATTTAAGACTCCACCGCGGACCAACAACGTAACGCGTATTTATAAATACTAGTGGTCGCCCGTTGGTCGAATTCGACCGTTATAAATTTTAATAAGAACACCATCTTCATTTCTTAAGACCAACTACTTTGTTTCCAAACTGTATGGTGCGCCATCTGCGATCTTTTATCGTTATCATCAATATATTTGTTTGTGTGTGTCAAATGCATGGTAGTGTGGGTAATGTTTTATTTATTGATTTAATGTACTTTATAAGCATTATTATTGAAAAAAAATAGCGTTCTGCACTTCTTCCACATATAAACTATAAGTGTGCCAAATTGTATGCTACTCCATCAGCGGAAGCTAAATTTACTATTAATTTATGTATACCATGAGATCAAACGTACAAAATTTCGCACATGCACTGAAATTCCGTACGAAAAAATTACAGACGTGTGTGGCAGATCCATAAATTGGTATGGATTTCTTGCATTCAAAACTGCCTTTCTATTCATCCGTAAGAATTCTTTCGAACTTACGTGGCAAGTCTATTATTAAGTACTATTAAGCAACATAATTTCAATATTCGGAATAGTTTGGTGTTTTCTGTGTAGATTGGACTGGACAGCTATAGACAAAATTTCGTTTTAATTTTAGTTAAAATGGAATTCTGAATGTACGTTGGGCCTAAGTTTTTCAAACTAATGCTAATGTTTACTCATATCTGAATGATATTATCAAATGAAACAAAATTCCGTTTTACTACAAAAAATAAACACTTGTTGAACACATGTTTTACTAAGCACTGTCTAAAATTGGGTTCGTAACCAATAACCTGCTGCCATTTCATCCACGTAAGGCATGTTATTGGTTGGATATCAATTTTAGACAGTGTTTAATTAAACAGGCGTCAATTTTTTTGTAGTACCCAAGGCGGATTGCTTTTAAGTTTACCCGCTGTTCCAGAGACTGCCATTTACATTTACAGAACAAATTGTAATCTAACTTGAATTTTGTATTCAACTGTAATCTTACGTAACCAATTTGAAATTCAAATGCAAATTAATGATAATTTTAATTATTTTATTTATCTTGATGTGGAAAATAAAAAAGTGTATATTTTTATATTACAACATAAACAAGATGTTATATCTTAATATATTTTACAATCTTATAAACATTAAAGTTAATACTTAAAACAGAAAAAAAACACCTGGAAAATTACAATTTTCGAATTGTTCTTAAATACGAAATAAATAAGTGTTCTAGATCAGGATATACTTTAAATTATTGTAACTCGAATCTGTTGCCGCGTCGAACCAACAGGCCACGAGATTCCTTCGAGTAACAATGTGTGACTTTTTGTAAAAAAAAGACAGGAAGTACAAATTACGCCTAAACAAGCGTTCTCACAACGTGCGATTTCCATTTGGAACTTGTATTAATAAAAATTATAAAAATTTTAAACGAAATGAGATTATGGTATGTACAAAAATTCCCACGAGGTTAACATTCGGTCTCTCTGGTTATCGTTGCAAAGCGACATTTTATGATTGTTGTGAAGCGCGCTGATTCTTTTAGAGGAATAGATTCTCTCAACTATTACATTTAACAACCCCGTCACTTCTGTTCTCGTACATCAGTTTCCCGATTGGGATCAGTGTCTTACTTCTTGCTGCTGCAATAACGTTAGTATCCAATATTGTCATTGTTTTAACAGTAAGGTAACCAGAAACTTTTTATACGATTTAAAAATCTTGTTAACTGGATTGCATTGTTATGAAAAATTTAAAAATAGTTTATTACTTCATGTAAATTTACAAAAATATTAGGTACTGATTGCCAGATTCAATTACTAAACTACGGAGAGTTTATAAGACGAAATAATTTATTTCTTAAATTTAGTTTTAGGAATATTGAGATTATGAATATACTTACTGATGGTCTAATACATCGCAAATAACCAAAAATATTAAATGTACTACAAAAAATGCAAAAGTGTAATAAAGTGAATTCGTGAATTCGACGTTTTAGTGTAGTTGTAGTTTGGTGTGTTCCAAGTCCCAACCACGAAGCTATATCACCACTGGAGGTGTGAAAGTCTTGTAATGTCAATCGAAAAGTCAAAAGAAAAGAGAGGCCGGTGTGCTAGAGTGAGATAGCAATGTTTGGAAATTGATATCGGGACTTTGTTAGGAGTGTAGCCTCCAGGAGTAGGTAATAGCTTTATGCAGCTTCATGGTCCCACCACTAGTACTCAATAGGTATTCCCCATTCGACTGTTACGTAAAGCTATTGATAACTAGTATATACATACATACATACATACATACATATCTTCATGCCAAGTCCCTTACGTGGTAGGCAGAGAGTATCGAGTGCCAGACCTCGCGATCCTGACAAACCTGTCTTGCTTCCTTCACATTCATAACCCTTTTCATACAAACACGCCGGTTTCGGAGACTCTCGACACCACCCTCAGATAACATTAGATTGATATGATCGATAAATGTCAGCCTTGGTCTCCCCGGGTACCTACATCCATCCACATTCGCATTGTAGGTATATCTGCTTTGTCAAATAATTTTGTAGAATATACATCAAACAAATTATTGTATATTGTATGTAAACTGACAAGTTTTATAATATAAATTGTCCAACTACTAATTGTACTTTCGTTTTTCCTCTTTTGCCTGTAAAAAATATATGTTATTATTATATGTGATGTATTATAAAAAGTATGTATTATTAGGAAAAAAGGTGGTAATGCCTTGCGTAATTACGTTTTGCTAGTTAGCATATGGCAATACTGAATGCTAACTTTACGGCATCAGATATAGGTAACACTGTGGTACTATCTTGGGCGAATAGTTGCAAAATTCTACCACCTAATCGATCTACCCTTGACTAACCTTCATATCATAAATATAAGACGTTAATTATGTACAAATAATCATAATATCATCGGCCTCATTGTTATTCTAGAGTTGTTCCCGGGTTTTTCCTCGTACTTAAACATGAAAGCTTAGGACCCGCATTTAAATATAGTGTGAGTTTTTTTTTTCCTATGCGAGAAAACAGTGGGGGTGCTTCCCCACTTAATTTAAATTTTAACTCAAGCGGGAACCGGAAAGTGGATCAATTCGAACTTGCAAGATTCCACCCGGTCAAACACACAGACATCGCAAGTTAATGAAAGCTTGTAAAGGTGGCGGTCCGATTCTTTGGGTTTATTAAAGGCGGAAAATTAAAACTTGTTTGTTTAGGGAATTATAAGTAACCAGTTTAAAACATATTTGCTCCGTAAACATTATCAATATAAGTAATATAAGTGGTCATCCATTATCGTAGTGTAATCTTAAGCACTGCCTAGACCTGATTATATCAGGCAGGAAAATCTAGAGTAATTAGTTTATTACTTTTACTTATTCAACGCCTTAAGGAAAAACCGACTTTGATTTATTATAATTTTCACTGCTATAAAACAGCTTAGTATTTTTATATTTTATTTGTAATTCATTTTATGTCCTTTTAATCTGACTGATTGGTAATAAATGTTTTTATTTTTATAGAGAACGCTAACAAGCAAATAGATTTCCTGATAGCAGAAAGTGCACTTCGCCTATTGATATCGAAAATATATGAATCGTTGCCAATCTGCAAGAAGGTATACATAAACGTCTCGTTTGTATTTACTAGCTACTTTACATCATCAACTGGAAAATAACAATAGCAAGCACTGATGTTTAACGATAGAAGACTTTTCGCATTCATTTTTAGCAAAAAATAGCGAACAGGCGCGTGGCTGTTTTTCTGGCCGCCATATTGGCCCGTGCTGTTAAGAGATGACCGGACCTTATAGACACCAAAGATTTTACATGTGCGTCACTACTCTGTGGCTGAGGCGTGACGCAAAGTGTACGATTTTAACGGCTATCCTACCCTTAGAAACCAGAACATGACAATATCATTATGGCTGCAAGAATAGGTAGGACGGTGGATCCCTGTCCGGGTAACTTTTCGTAATGATTTTACAACTTGACTTTTGGATTGTAATTGTGCATTTAGGAAAATTACAAAGTAGACAACTACTTTTTATAAAAAAAGTATCCTCATTCTCATATTCTCGAAGAGCTAGACAGAGGACCAGCCAGGGTATCCACGACTAGCCGAAGATACTAAGTCTCACAGTGTGAAAGGTGGCAAGCCTATCGACAACCGGGCACACATCCAGTCTTAGGTGACGGCGGTCCTTAAGAAGATAAATAAGTAAAAGTAATAAACTAATTATATTAAATTTTTCTGCCTGATAGTCAGGTCTACCTAAGCAGTGCTTAAGATGAAAGTATCTTCACGCCCATATCACCGAAGAAGTAGGCAGAGGTGCAACCAAGGCACCCACGACTAGCCGAAAACACTAAGTCCCACAATGTGATAGGTGGTAGCCTATCGCCAACCGGGCACATTTCCAATCCCGACCAACATTTTTTTTTATTAGAAAATTGGAAAAATCCAATTTTTCTTTTTGTTGGTCGACCCGGGATTCGAACCCGGGACCTCATGCAGTCAAGTCCAACACCCGGACCGCTAGACCACAGAGGCGACAAGATAACACTACGATTATAGATGCCAACTTATTACATACTGTGCGTGGGAATATGACGACACCATATCTCTCTAATGGAGGAACTAATCTTACTTAAGTAGTCACTCCGATCCGATCTAGTTTATACGAGTATTGTAATTATTATTATTGAAAAAAGACAAGCCCGCTGAGTTTCATTCGCCGGATCTTCTCAGTGTGTGGCCGCGATTCCGATCCGGTGGTAGTTTTTAAAAAAATGTCGACACGCACAAATACCACTTGTATGGTTCAAGTGAATAAATATTTTTCTGATTCTGATTCTGATTCTGATCACCACCAGGTATTATCCAATAATATGTCTTCATTGATACCCCTCTGCCTTTGTCAGCTTTTCTTCCATTACATCACTGTCGTGTTTATGTTGGGCTTGATGTCCTGTCACGGAGGCACGCGTCATTAGCATATTCGATGTCTACGGCCAATGTGTATTTCTTAATCGCAGAAAATTCACGGGCTCCATTTTTTTCAATGCTATAAATATAATAGAGTGCATTGACAAGTAAAGAATGTTTCACTTAAACGCCACAAAATAATCAATTATTGAATGCGATAAACGCAAGTACACCTATTATTAAAGTATTAACCTCTCTTCAAGTGTTATTGTGTTCTCTATACAGATTGATAGTACGGGAAGGATTATTTGTGAACAGATTGCTTGATAACATCTCATTATGTGACTAGCTGTCCCGACGAACTTCGTTTCACTCGTTCAGTAATAATAAAGTAAATAATAAAGTAAAGAGAAATAACAAAGTATTATTATTCCCATTTTCCGTGCAACTTTCCTGGTTTTATATTTATTAGAACCTTCTCCTGATGATAATTAACACAATAACAAAAGAATTAGCCAAATCGGTCCAGCTGTTCTGGAGTTATGCGATTACCAACACATTTAACGATTCATTTTTATATTATAGACTAGCGGCCCGCCCTGGCTGCGCACGGTTATGAAATATACATATAAACCTTCCTCTTCAATCACTTTATCTATTAAAAAAAAACCGCAATTAAAGCCGTTGCGTAGTTTTAAAGATTAAGCATGCAAAAGGACATAGAGACAGAGGAAGCGATATTTTACTATGTAGTGAGAGCCTGTAGACACCATCAAATATTAAATGGACAGTAAGAGTATTATAGGTTATTGAGAGTGCGAGTTTACTTTCCTATCCGGACTGGAACACGAGAATGCAACATATTATGACACGCTTCAGACATTTCCAAGGAATGGATAGGCAAGTTGTCGGATAAGATTTAATCACCAGTGGTTTACCACCCATTCGCAACGATAAGTATGTGGTGCATTACTAGTTCAACACTAGGATATTCAGCGTCTTCCATGCATAACCACCTCTGTGGTCTAGCGGACCGGTGTTGAACTTGACGTCATGAGGCCTCTGGTTGGATCCCCGATTCGAGCAACCAAAATAAAATATGTTTTATCCATTGTATAAATAAATATCGCTGCCTGGGATTGAATATCTGCCCGATGCCCATAGGCTTGCTACCTTTCACGTTACGGGACTTAGTGTCTGGCTAGTCGTGGGTGCCCCGGTTGTACCTTTGCTTACTTCTTCAGAGATACGGGCGTGAAGATACTTCATTTTCCCATTTATATAGGCAACTCTAATTTACAAACCAGATTTAACGAAAATACTAAGCAATAATTTTCTGGTGGCAGAAATATTCAGTTTTTAAATTCAGCCCAAAACTAGGCGATACTGGCAAATCGTCCCAGAACTCAAAGTCAGCCACGGTCACGGTAATAGTGAAAAACATACTCCTCTTATATTGAGAGTAAAATGTAAATATTGATAAACTACGCAAATTGTTAAACATACAACATACATAGTAGGTACATACCTACCACAGGTTTTTTTATAATATAAATTAACATACAATTCTGTTTTTTATCAAATGTGCTTTTTATGGATTAACCAGTACGTACAGCTACTAGATGTTAAGTAGTTGCTATTGTTACTTCGACAAACACGATGGCAGCTTCTGTTAACCCTGTGGTCCCGGCTTCATCTTGGAATATGAATTAATTGTTTTTCTACCGAGAAGGTCGTAAATGCGAGGGTCTTATTTTTATTAAGACCTTTACTATGATCAGGTGGCAGAGTTTTGTTTCAATTCTAGTGGTTGATATTAGAAGTACGTCATAACTTCTAATGGAGCGTATGTAGCCAGTTTTGTTTCTTGGATTTTCATTATTCCAGAAGAGGCCAAACATTGGTGTCAATAAGCGTCGAGGTTCTTCCTTTGCTCGTTGTCTTGTTGAGACCAGTGTCGAATATTTTGTCAGTACTTCTTAGAAACCAGGCAGAAGAGTGTTACTACTCTTTTGCCTTATCCACATTGCCAATTATGCTTTAGACTTAAGGTCGTCCGGTAAACTTACTTGCGCACAAGCCTTCGTATCTAAGCCTCGGTTTGACAGCAGACAATTATATTGTATTTAAACTGATTCTGATGCCGAAACAAACATAGCATCGCGTGTAATGAAACCTATCCCCAAAAGACAAAGTTTTACGAATATTTTACTATCAGTTGCAAAAAATCTCAAAATTTAATATCAAAAGTGGCCCACTTATTAAACATTGAAAAATACTTGTAGTAAATAAAGTAAGAAATGTATATTTACTTTGAAAATTTAATTTTCTTTCCTAATTGGTAGAGAACTCCAACATTATTCCGCCTTCCGACGGGGTGACGCATACACACCGATGGTGTTGGTCTTTTTTCTTTTCTAAGTCGAGTAATACTTAAGTAGTTGTTTGGTGCAAGAAAGAACCTTTATCTCTAAATTCAAGTTGTCAACTTTGTTAACCTTGTACGAATAAAATTTAAATGTGATTAAAACATTTGTGAACAGTATGCTTATTAACTATTTAAATAATTATATTTTAATGAAAAAAGTTTTTACTCTATAAAATTATCCTGTATTAAATTTTAATAAAAATAATAAATGTTGCTCCGGGCTCCTTTGCAGAATAGACCATCTACCTTCCTGCCAGGCAGCTCGTAAAAGGCGATCATAGGCTTACCGTCACTAACACCGTGACATCTGTCTAGGTGGTAGAGCTTCGCAGCAACTCACCCGGATTGGTACCACCGCCTTAACTATACCTGGCGCCATAACGTCATGACGTGTTCCGGTTTGGAGGGTAAGGTAGCCGGTAAACTTACTCGAGGCCTAACATCCTGGCCTCAGGTTGGCAACGCACCATTACAACCTTTGGTGTCTCTAGGCGGAGGGAATTTCTTACCATCAGGAAATCCGTCAGCTTGTTTGCCTTCCAATATCGTATAAAAAAAACTTCCAATTTTGTTTTTAGCCTACCCCGTAACCGGTAATCGCCCTGATGACGCTTAAGTAGCGAAATCGGTGGGCTAGAAAAAATATGAAACAAAAATATGGAAAGTAGAGGTAATATTTATAAATGTCTAGAATGGCATTTCTTCAATCGTTATCTTCAATAGAAATTACCAATGATTAAATGTGCGCTATTCAAGTAATATTAGGTAAGTTATATATATATAAATACGGGATGCCTTTGACGCCTTTTTACGAAAATCCTGGGGCATACAATTGGCACACTTCTGAACACAACTGAATCCGTTCAGCGTCAGTTTATACGGATAAACTAAAATATGTAAAAACTGTGGAGTAAAATATGTATAAATGAAAATAAGTCGTAACTAAAGAAACATTAGAAAATATTCAAAGCTTTTGATAGAAGGATGTGTTACTTTGCGAAAATCCAGGCTTAAATACAAATAAAATTATTAAACTTGCAATTTCCCGCCACAAAAATGTTTACGTATTATAATAGCTATAGCGTGATAAAACAGGAAAAACAGTGCGTTATGAATGAATTTGACTTACCGGAAGCCAAAGACCACAAATATATCTTGCTCCACAAAACACACACCACTAAACTGTTTTATTAGCACCAGCCACCTACAATAAATACACATATTTATTTGGCCCATAAATGGAAATTCAATAATTTTATTTGTATCCATGGTTTTTGTCAATTTGTATCGACAAGCAATTCGAAATAATCAATCTCCATTTCCTCGCATAATATATAATCAACACTTTAAGAAAAGTATCTACATGTCTCCCCGAAGAAGTAGGTTGGGGTACTACGAGGCACACACGACTAGCCGAAAACACTACGTACCAAAATGCGATGTTGTCATTAATTTCCTTTCTATGTTACCATTAATTTTCTAGCAACTTACCGTTATCATATCAATTAAATTGACCATTGAAAAACAAACATCAACCGCTACGTCTTATGAAAGTTGGAATAATAACTAAACAAACCAAACGCAAATGAGCTGTTTGAAAAAAATTTAAAACAGTAACAACTACTCACTAACTATGGCGATAACAGATATATATCTAACTAGCCGACCCGACGAACTTCTTATCGCTTTACGTTACTAACAATTTGTTTAGGGAAAAAATAAAGTAGTTTTTCCCAATTTTTCGAACCTTCTCCTGAAAGTTACCCACACAACAAAAAATAATTAGCAAAATTAGTCTATCCGTTTAATGTGATGTGATGACCAGTTGAAATAAGGATTCGTGTTCATTCATACAGACTATAAAATCATTTAAAAATATATTGATTAACTAGTACCAAATCAGAATCAAGACAGGCCAATAATAGCAATTCTAATAGCTGCAACAAAAGACTCTCGGCTGTTCAAGTTAAATTGCATTAATAGTGTATCTACAAGTATATCCTCGTAAGATCACTCTTGCTCTCGGTACATAATCAACATTTTTCTACCTTAAAAATCTGTAAACTGTAATAAGTCGAGCACAGATTTTTCCTTATTTGACCGATGAAAGATGTTTTAACTTTATATAGTATATTTAATAACCTTGTACGAATAAAACGTTCACATGGACGAGTGAGTATAACATGCCCTTGTCAATATGAGCGATGATAATGACGGAAGAAAATTGTTGTTTAATGTTTCATTTTCTTCCTTAAAACTCTTAGGCGTATTTGTTATGCCTCCTGGTTAAACAAACATATGAAAAACGTTTTAAACGATTACCATTTTTATTATTATTTCATGTTTTGATATTTTTTCTGAAAATGTTTGCCTTGCTCTAAGTAACAAAATGTACGCTTACCCCTAAGTAGGCAAAGAATAGGTATTGAAAGCCAAATGTCAGGATCCTTACAGACCTGCCTGGCTTTCTCCACTTTCATTACTCTTTTCATACAAACACACCGGTTTCTGATACTTTTGACACCATCCTTGTACCGTACCGATCGGATAGTGGAATGTCAACCTAGGTCTCCCTGAGTAGGTACCTACATCCACATTCACATTGTATATCTGCTTTATCAATCTTTCATCTGCCATTCTTTCTATATGACCGAACCATCGGAGCATGCCCATTCTCATTTTAACACTAACACTTTCTTTCAATTCCTCTTTTTCTCGGATCTCACTGTTACGAATGCGGTCAGCCAGCCAATAAAACCATAACCAAAACCATAGATTTTCCGTTGCGCTCTCTTTTCGATCGCGTTTATACTACTCTCATGCTTTTTCTGACAAACCCAACTCTCGCTTCCATACAACAACGTTGGAATAAGCTCATAATCTAGCACACTCACCCAAAACCTCGCTACAAAATACTTACTTACTTACTTAGCACGCCATTCACCCTATTCCCTGCACACATTCTCCTATTACATCCACAGCGTACCATCCATTCTTGCTAAAAGCACTACCAAGATATACAATTTCATTCACTTGATCCAGTATATCATCAACTAAAACAAACACCCAACAAAAACACAACACAAACGTTCTGGCTGGCAAATGTATGTTTTACACTAAGATAGAGATGAAATAAAACAGTTTTGAATTCTTTTGTTATATTTCCAGGTATATAAAAAAAAAGTTTTTTACATAAACTTTTTGCTATTTATTAATTTATTTATTCGACACGAATCAATAAATATAAAATAGTCTACATATATTAGAAGTTTTAAATTATCAATTGGATTTGAAGAGTTACGTACGGATAAGCATATATTTTTATACAACAACATTACAAAGTAAATGTAAAATAATTTTGCAACATTAAATAACACTAGTAACATGTCCTTACACGAGTAGTTAACTCGGTTTTTATATCTTACAGAAACTAGTCATGTTTTAGGAAAACTCAGCACCTGTTAGAATTTTTCCCTTGGGTGATTTAAATATACATTACTTAAAACACAAAATCTAAAAGTAGAGTTGTACAGCCGACTTGTACATTGGCCACTCCCGCCGCAAGATAGTGAGGCACCTGCGACATCCGTGGTGTAATTAGTTCATAATAGATAATCCCTTACTTTCAGAGGGCCACGTGCTTTTTCGATGTCTTATAAAAAAATAGAATTAAATATTTACAAAATAAATCATGATTGAAGTTACAAATCAGCGGTTGCTATAGCAATACACAAAACTATTAGAATACGAATAGAATTTTATGCAAGATATGTGAATGTTTACACTCAATACTTAAAATACATAATTAATTTAAATTTTACAATCCACACGCATTAAGTTTATCGGTGTTCCATTTGTCATAGATCTGATAAATTTAGATTAAAGCACTCACAAAAATTTAATTTTTTTTAATAACTCCGACAAAACCTTTATATACACACACACACGCACACAATCTCACACACACACACACAATCACACACACACAATTACACACACACACACACTCACACGCGCGCACACGCACACATACATACATACAGACACGTCAGACTTATTATGGCCGCTGTATTTAACAAAGCCAATCCCTCTTTCGTTCTTCACGTGAAATGTGGGAATCAATTATAATAAAATATCTATTCTTGTCATGATCCACTCCTTAAAAGACAAGTTTTCGAGACGCTCCCAACGTACAATGGTAACTATTGACCTTGATTTTCTGCGTCAGTGCCTATCCCATGGCCCATTTCACTAACCTTGCTGTAATTTTATTTATTAAGTTCATGGCAATGGCTGTTTTGATTCTTGGAAAGATATATTAGGTATATTTAAATATCAAACATTATATTGATTTATTTTGATGTGGTGTTTTGGAATTAACTAATTTTAGATACGTACCTTAATATAATTTTACTGCCTGAAAGTCGTATAATAATACAATATGTTTTAATCATATCCCTGTTATACGCAAAAAACGTTTTTCAGATTCTAACAATACGTTTCAAATTCCAAATATGAATGAAGTGGAAAAATACCGACTTATATTTGCGTAGATGCATGTTTAAGGAAATTATTGTTTGTTACAAAAAATATGATAAATCATTGCAGTTATTTCAATTTAATGGCATACTTCAATTTAAAAATGAAATATGAACATAAAAGACCCACATGATTGTTTAATTATTGTGAAATTTGCTTTAGTTTTTCAGGGCTCCCACTTCAATCTTGGAATGAGTAATATCCCAACGTACCTCAACTTACCTTAGTTTTTTTATGATAATGAAAGGCACACAAGCAGAAGGATTTCCTGATGGTAAGAAATTCACGTCGCTTAGAGACACCAGAGGTGGTAATGGTGCGTTGCCAACCAGAGGCCGGGATCTTAGGCCTAGAGCAAAAGTAAGTTTACCGGCTACATTACCTTCCGAACCGGAAAACGTCAACGGCAAGTATTGATGTTATGGCGGCATGAATAGGTAAGGCGGTGGTACCAATCCGGACAAGTTGATTCGATGAAGATTCTTTTCGATTCG
>NJDC01008441.1:30059-47499 GCA_002245475.1 Calephelis virginiensis | reverse complement strand
TTCAACAAATCACATTACAAATTGCAGTGGAAGATTGAAACCTCTATCCCCAAGCAAGCAAGCAAGCAAATACTCGAAGACCTTATTTCTGACATAATCTTAGGCAGAATATAAATAGTACTCTCCGACATAATGTCCCCACCCTGTTCGTTCTTTAGCTAACAGCGATTACGTTGGGGGTAATTAGTGTCTTTGGCTAGTCGTGTGTGTCCTGTTTGTACCTCTGCCTACATACATTAAGAAAAGAAAATATGTTTTGTTTGATTAGAGACCGAATGTCAGGGAACTGAAAAAATGGGGATAGACTATAGAAATGGAATGGGAAACAAAATGTATATATTTATTGATTCATTCATATAATTTCTCAAATATTTATGTCGGTCTTAAAAAATAAACTAACAATCCGTGATTAATGAAACAAATATTTCGTAGGTTCCAAAACAGACAATATATATATAAACAAGTCAAATTAAAACAGCAATGTAACAATGCACTATATTATCCGAGTTTTATCCCGATTGCTCTAGCGATTCACAAGTTTAGTATGAGTGGAATATATTTTTGTATGCGAGCCACGTATATCTATATATTAATACGTGAAGCAAAAACTTTGGACTCCTTTTTACGAAAATTGCGCTAAAAAAAACTAGTTTATGTGTAGGAGAAGTGCAGAACGCTAATATTCTTCAATAATAATGCTTATAAAGCACTTTCAATCAATACATAAAACATTACCCACACTACCATGTATTTGACACACACAAACAAGTATATTGATGATAACGATAAATGATCACAGATGGCGCACTAAAAAGTTTGGAAACAAAGTACCTAGTTCGTATTAAAAAAATGAAGATTGCGTTCTTATCAACAAGAATTTAAAATTTATTATTGTCTAATTTCGACCAACGGGCGACCCATCTAAACACTTGACATAATGATTCAGACTTCAGAAAAAATGTAAGACGCACAGTGCTTTTATTGTGACGTATCTAGGTATATATTTGTAGCATAGTTTTAGCGCGCGCAATAAAACGAAAAAAAGAATTTGAGTATATTTTACTCGATTTCTCTGGGATTCCATTATCAGATCCAGACTTTATGGAAGTGGAATTATCTCGGAAGTGCGCTGTTTCCAATAAAAAAATGTTTTTGGAAATCGTTACAGAAACGACAGAGAAATCGATTATTATACACTCACTTTTCGAAATTGGTTAGAATATCTATCACCAGATATGAACGCGTGTTAAAAATGCTGAATGTTGTTTGTGTATCTGGTGTATCTTATACATTTGTCAAAATACGTCTATAGTTAAGTATGACTAAACTATAGCAGTGTAATTTTTACCGTTATATTCCGCAGTGTGGCAAAAAGAGTTCCCACGCGGACAAAGGCGTATTATATTTATATATTAATGAAGATATTATGATGGATTAAAAGTGTAGAAATTTAATTTTGGAGTTCTTGTGTATTGTAGATAAAAATCCGCTGTAGAAATAAATGCACACTTTTTTATTGTCCTGATTATATTCATTTAAATTTTCTGGGAAATTATGCGATGATCTTATCAAATCTAGGTGAAAATCCTTTGGGTGTAGTAAGTAAATATATTTTTAAGAAGTAAATGTTATCACATAAGATTTATGTAAAAAAAATGGGTTGAGTATTTTAAAAAATTATAAACATTCTTGGGAACACATAATATACTATCTGTGTGACAGTACGTAATATCGACTATGTTTATATATGTAAAACAAAATTTTATTACAATTTTTGTATTTTTGAAAACGGGGTTTTCATTGCTTCTGGTGTGTTGAATGTATTTTTTAAGATGGTTACTACATATTTCAATTTGATTGTCATAGCTTCCCATCTAACAATGTATTTTTGTGTATTACTTAAAATAATAAAAAGTTTCGGTGAAAAAATACACTGATAGATACACATTTCCAATGGTAAAATGTGTCCCCATTACTTAGTAAAACCCCTCAACGAAAATTTGTTAGCACCAATTTAATAACCGTTTTACTAAAAAATAGCAGATCTTCAAAAACCACAAATGTTAGCATTTGTACAGATACCTTCTATACAGTGGTAATTTGGAACATCCAGTCAACTATTATGCGGTCCTGTAAATAAATATCCCCAATTTAAGCTTGCTACTACGGAATTCGCCATAGGCGAATCAGATTCGCACTAGCCAACTTTTTTGTTTTGTTGGTTCTTCTAAAAAATCAACCTCAGACATTTTAATATAATAGACGTTACACACGAGGTCATTAACGTGTTTACTTTATTTACAAAGAGCTACTTTTTGCCGTTGAATAATGAAAAATATGTAAGATCTTCACAAATAAAGCATTATGTTAAGTTGTGCTTAAAATTTAAAAAATGTGAAAATATTTATCGCGATTATGATAAGGTGACTAATAGTGGAGTTAGATATAAATAATAGCTTCACTTCATTTAATTTATTAGGAAACATCTTCAGTCAACACAAAAACAAATTAAAAATCGATTTAATTCCGAAATTGGTATTTCTAGCTACATAAGTTAAAATGTGTATCCATTTGATTTCTAAACACAATACTTAGATAAAATGTTTTAACTTATTATTTTTTAAATGTATTTATTTTTAATTCAAATCAATTAAGAATAGTTAGATAAAAAAGATGGTCACAAATACCAATTTCAGTAAACACAGCGAGTTTTTGTATGGCTTTAGACAGAAAATAAGCCCACGGCTTTCCTGATGGAAAGGGACAACAGTGGCTTATAGACACTACTGATAATAAAGGTGCGTTGCTGTCCAGTGGCCTTGATGAGAGGGCTTTTAGACACGTCTGTTAGCTACCCTATCCAGGATGGGGCGGTAGGAATAGGTAAAGCGGTGGATCCCTACCCGGACAGGTTGATTCATAGCACTCTGCCGCCAGTGGTCTTGTTATTAACGACCTATTTTAACTTTGCTCGCGACCTATGAGCCGCCAGCAGGACGGCAATAGATCTTTTATTAGCAGAGGACTCGAACTAATACAGGGGATATTGGTTTCGGGAATAAATGAGACGGTGGTACCTTATAGAGTGGTCAGGGAAACGATTAGCACATCTATTATATTGTACAAAAAATTATGATATGTTAAGAATTACGTTCAGTAGTTTCATTTAAAATACTATTATTTTTTTGTTATTCTAATTACAGTTTAGTAGTGGTAAACACAGAATACTAAAGTTTTCTACAAGAGTTTGCTAATATAAAGACTAGCGGTCTAGACTTCGTCAGCATAGGATAGATTTTGTTACAAGCTTTCATAAATATAAAATCCTGAGAGACAGAATTCACGGAGCGATTTTTACCTGCGCCCGCGGCGGTCGCATTTTTGCTATTTCATTTCAAAACTCACGAGACGAGTCATTTTTGCGGTCCCGTAGCCACCGCGGTTAAAATTATCGCCCGCACACTTGGTGGTTGATTATCGTGAGGCCGGCGGTTGCGGTTAAAAATCAGTACAAATAGTACAAAATTTCGCCTGCTAAGCGACCGCAAAGCGCGCGGTTGCAGCCGCTAAGGCGACGCGCGGCGGCAGGAGATCGCCGCCCGCACGATTAACGGGCAGACAACCGCTCACGGGAACCGCAAACAACCGCAGGCGCTGCGGGCGAAAATCGCGTCGTGAAATGTGAACTAAGAACTCACGGCGCGGTTTTTACCCGCGTCCGCGGCGGTTGCGGGCCCGCAGATTTCGTAGAATGTAGATATATATGCAAAAAGTAAAATCAGATTTCACGACACAATTTCACCCGCAGAGCCTGTTATTATCAGGAAATGGTTCTTGTTAAAAAACAAATCGGTAAAGTTTTAAGGAAAATAGGAAAAATAATTCTTTAATCTATACAAACTGTTAGTTGCTGTTAATGTCAAGCGATTCGAATTAGCCGGGTTAGCTAGTATATGACATATTCTGAAAAAACTATGAGTAGTCAGACACGGTCAGTTATATATTATGCATGGGCAAAAAACTAACATAACTATAGATCATTAACCTCTGCGTACAAGTGCTTCATTATCAAATGGTTAACGAACTTGGTATGAGTCCGAAACACTTGAATCTACCTTGAAAATATTTGCTTAGTATAGTCAAGCTAGCGCACAATTAAAAACCAAAAATTCGATTGAGATAAAAATAAAAAGGGTACCGCCGTGACACACCTTTTTGGCCCCCGACGGAAAAAGAGGGGTGTTATAAGTCTGACGTGTCTGTGTTTGTGGCATCATAACTTTTAAACGAGCCGATTTCGATGGACGTTTTTTGCTTAGAAACTGATGTGATCGCGATCGCTTTTAGCTAATGGAAATAATGTAATGTAACGTTTTGCAGAGGTTCTGGATTTTTTTTTAATTTTAGGATTACTGATATTTTTATAAAAAAATCCTTCATTCACTACCAAAATATCAAAATGATACTGTATAATTTAAAAACTAACAATAAAATCATATCGCTACCACGTTTATTTGCGAGTCATGAAGAGCACTTGGTCTATTGAGATAAATCTTACATCATTCTAATTTTATATTTTTTCCGAATAACAGATCTAAATTTTAAAATAAACTTTCGAAAGGTCTTGTGTACAAATATATAATAATTTAAGCGCATTAAATCTGCAAAACACCTACTTCAATTTCAAAAAGTAAGTTATATAAGTACACCAAAAACAAGTGTTTCCCTTGATTTTTCTGGGATTTCATATTTAGAGCTAGACTTGCTGGCAATGGTGGTCCCTTAGGAACTTCGTAAGTTTCTTGTAAAATAGTAACTTTTGAAATCGGTTCAAAAATGACGGAGAAATCGATTAACATTTATAAAAAATAAGTGCATTTTGGAGTCATAAAAAAGTATACATATATAATCTCCTTCGTTTTTCCAAATCGGTTAAAATATGGCAACCAAGTAGAATAACAAAAATATTAATGCTCAAACCTGTATATATATCTTAAGCAATATTTATAAATCTGTAAACTTAAGTTTATAGATTTTATCTGACGGCACGACAGTCAAGTAAAACAGAGGAAGCAATTCAGCCCCTTTTCGACCCCCAACGAATGTTGTGGATAAAACAAGAAGCCCAAATTTTCAGTTATCAAGCAGGCATTGTTATGAATACATAGTGCGTCATTTAAATTTGCATTCAATTTGAATTAGTAGTTTGAGAATTGTTACTTGTCCAACTTTCTTAATTCTGGCACTCACTGACTCACTGACTGACTAAATGACTGACTGACTGACCGATCATCAAAAGTCTAAGGCACTTCTAGCAGACACAGAACCTTCTACAGAACAGTATTTCTGTCCAGTTTTCTAAATACATCAGCTACATCATCCCATATTAATAAATGTATTGGATCACAAAATTACATTTGCGGTCATTATTGATATTCTAAAGTAAAGGGTATCAAAAAGAAAATAGTAGCACTCTACACATAGAACAAGTCTTGCGGCTCAGTTTTTCTACCGTAAAAAGTTGTGAGATGAATGCCAAGTCGTATTTATTTAGTTCCTACTTAAGGTAAGGGAAAAAAAGGAACGTTTTAAATAAACAGATCGACTTGGCTATCGCATGATTCAATATTTAATTCAACATCTGATTTCGGACTCGAGTGAAATAATCATTTATCTTGTTTTTCTCATCTACACATAAGGAAACCGTTACGTTCTAGGCTCATCTGTATATTATATGGAAATCGTGCATACTTTTTGTCTAATAAATTTACAACGTTACATTTTAGTTTTTATATATTTTTTATTATTAAAGCAAGGTCAGTAAACGAGTTTATGTTTTAAAATTAATTGTTTTTTGTTTCAGGTAAGCTAAAATTCACAATTGAGTCGAGAAACTATGTTCAAAATAAGGTCTACATTGCATCTAATTATGTAATTCTTAAATTAAAAACCCGCCACCTCTCGTGCCCTTTCCTAACTCTAGAGCAGATTGAAAGGTAAGGTACATTTTGGTTAGCGGCCAATATTAATAATAAATCCTAATCCAAAACTCGCTGTCTAAGATTGATATTTTGATCCATTTTTATGTTATCGCTTGCCAATAATGTATCTGTGCACAGGATAAATATGAGATGTGGTATAGGATAGGCCGGCGGATACGCAGCTATCTAGATTGCTTGAAATCCATTAGTTTGAGATACATTATTAACATCGGCTGTTAGAGGCGCGTTTTTATTTGACTCCCTACAAAAAAAAACTGAGGTCACAAAACCAGTACTGCTCGTTGGTTGGAATCTTTAAAAAGTAGTTCCTCAATCTTCGCTTTATTCAAACTGGAGACATCGGGTGTACCATCTGTGCGCAAACTCGCGCAAAGCAGCGACGTTGCTCGGATTGCTAACAAGGTTTCCGTGAAATAGGGGAGGAGTTTCAAAAATAGAGCACAGCAGTCATTTTGGCATGTCCCCACAAATCAAATATTTTTTATTTCAAGTACCTAGTTATAATTAATTAAGTTGATTTATTTTGTAGTTAGTAAACAAACTTCCATACTTTTTCATTATTATTAATTCAAATTATATAAAATAACCATTTCTTTGTGAAAAAATATTTATTAAAGTGAATCCTCATTTTCTTGTATGTCCCCAGGTCGGATGACACACTTTAAGTCAAATTATTCTGCTCTTATTCTAGGTTTTCCCTTGACTTGTTTTGTTATTTATGTAAAATGAGCATTATTTAACAGTTTCTGTGGTCCAGTTTTGCTAAATACTTAAACATCTTTAAAAAATGATATTATTTTACTTGTCCCCGAAGTTTTGAAATTCCGGACATTTCGATTTTGTTACCACAGTTTCAAATAGATTAACTGCCAAACAGTTTAAATTTTTATTGAAAAAAATGGCAACGTCGAAAGTATATGACGGCTTATTAAGAACTTACATTAACTTTGTCTCCTTTCGGCGGTATGCGAAGGTTTGTGTAACCGGCTGAACCGAAGAAAAATTGTAGGTCCGGTTTGTTATCTTAATATATCCTACTATAGAAGACATTTTTCTAAATGAATATCATACGAGTATATGTAATTTTCAGACGAATCTTAAGATGTTTGGTTTTATTTATTTAGAATTGAAATTTAATTGTTATATTTTTTCGGATTAAAGTAGGTCTCAATATGCTACTTTCGTTTTGTTACTACAGGTACCGTAACATATAGACGGACTGACAAAGTAACAAAACCGCCAGCATAAAGCTTGGTCTATATTATATAATAATAATAATTGAAACTTTAAATAATTGTTACTGTACTCTGTGATTTAAATATACCTTATAAAAACGATAGGCCAAAAAACCCCAGGGCCGGCGCAAAAATTTTGTATTTTAGATTTTTGAAGATATTTAAAAATAATATTCAATAGTATTACTGCCTCCTCTCTGTCTGGTGGCTAAAATTCTTTATTTGCTAAGGAAGCTTTGTAGACGTTCTTATTAAAATTTGTAAGTCAAAATAGTTATATGTTAAATTGCAGGTTGTATTTATTCCATAACGCCAGGTCATGGGGTAAACAGATAGCAACGAGTGCCAAGCGTCACGGTTAAAATAAATCTGTCTTGCTTCACCCACATTAATTGCCCTTTTCATAAAAAAACCACCGATATTGGAGACTCTTATAAAGCATACGTAGGACATGCTCCAGAGAAGGGTTTTGAGGAATATTCCTGCTAGGATTGCGACAGAAGAGCAACTTTTCTTGCATTTTAGGCGGACCTTGGACTAAATCCAAAGCATGAAAAATCGCTGCAGGACCCTTATAAATGTCATGGGTGGTTTTACAGACTACGGATTTATCACATAAATGTTTAAAATTCCTTATTTTTTACAGCTTCTTGAGAAACACATTCATTGTTAGTTTTACCATTATTTTACGTTTATTTTCTTTACTTCAGCATAAAATTGTCACATAAAAATCTCAAAATAATAAGTTCAAAGAGGTTTTATAAAAATATGCACATGTTAGATGTTATCATCAATAAATTATGAGATAACTAAGTAAATTAAAAATATCCCTAGACAGTGTTGATGTGTTTATTTATCAGAAGTATTCGATTCTAGGTACTCATAAAAAAATGTTTGATTATAATTACATCTTTGTGAACTATGCCTTACGATTTTGTTACCGTCCGTTTTGTTATTGTCCCCTAAAAAGCTTGCTAAAAAATCAGATATATTTGGGCTTATGCACTAAATGTTATAAGTAAAACTGCATTTAATCAAACGAAAACACGTTTACGATTAGCTGATTTAGTTCTTGAAAGGCTGATAATAATATTTCATTAATAAGATGAAAAACAAACGTTGTTTTTGGACATTTCGTAACAAACCTGAACAAAATTTGATCTTTTTGAGAGTTTTCTTAATTTTATAAGCTCATTTTCATTAAATATAGATAGCAAAAGATCATGCTGTTCCTAAATATATATTGAATTTGGAAAACCTATCATAGTTTTATTTATTTTGGAGATTGAATATAGTATCAAAACTGACCAATTTATCACACTTGTTGTCTTATTTTATATTTTTTCCATTAATTAATACAACTAATAGAAAACAAAGTAGTATTTCTAAATCTAGAAAAGATTTGCTTTCGAATGCCATTAAAAAAACATATTACAATACATGGATGTGAAATTTTAAAGTATAATTTTTGACTGTTGTGCTCAATTTTTGAAACTCCCCAATATCTGATGTGACTGCTCTGTTCGTACCTATTTGTTCTCTTCCTATTGTTTCATAAATTAGGAACCGTCAAGTAAACTAACTTAATAGGCGTCTTGACGGAAGTGGTGACCGTTGCCCACGGACATCGGCAACCCAAGAAAAAGAACCGACTACTGATATGTTACCACATCCTATTAAGGCACAAATATTCCTAATACTGTTTGAACAAATTTTATAAACTGTTAGGTTAGAATAACAAATTACACAAATGTTTTACATAATGTGCAAAAACGTCAATAAAATTAAGGGTTCTACATCATTTACATAAATTTATTAGATTTATTATGATCTAATTAAGTATTTATATTAACTAGTATCGTTCACTAACACCCATAACACAAGCATATAATTTGCTTACTTTGGGGTTAAATTAAATTTGTGTAACTTGTCCACGGATATTTTAATTTAATTTATTTAATCAACTGCATATATATGTTATGACTTATTGTTATAAGTTATATTGCAAACAAAAATTGCATAAGTTAATCTAAACTAGTTAACCAACGATTTAATATTTTCCAAATTTCGGAGTACGTAGATGATTATTACTTATTGAACTCGAAGTCTGTTTTTGCTGTTTCATTGTAATTAAATTATATGTGCTAATTACAAGTATTTCAAGGTTACACAATCGTTAGAATGGCAAATAACCGTAATTGGCCCGGCTGTCACAAAAAAGTCAATCAGTTATGATATTAATAGACATTTTAGTACAGCTATGTCATGAATCGATCTAGTTGTAGTTTGCTGGTCACCAGATTATATTTTTACCCTTGTAAGTGTGACACACTTATATGTCACGTTTTAAAATCAAACTATGACATTTCAAGGTTTAGTCCCGGGCTTCTATAGAGAAAATAGTCCAACTAAGAACATCAATACACTTGCCAAAACTTTAGCTTTTGTCCTTATCAAGCATTTTCGTTCAAGCACGTTCATTGTAATATGAATATATAAATTACCTTCATGTAAGTGTTTTTGTAGTTTTAAAACTAATTTATTCAAATTTGTAGTCATAAAGTATTTAGCTTCACTTCTTTATACGATTTACCTGAAATTTATAGCATTTTATTATAGCAAATTATACAAATTTATATAATATGTAGAATCTATACTTGTTATCGTCGGCACTTGGTGGGATACTTTGTATACACACTTTTTTGTAGTTAACACTTGTACTTATCCACTATACACTTTATTTAATACTTTTCGTTACTTTATAGCCAACCGGTTTCACTTTTTACAGCAGTCAGTTTTACAGTTTTTTTAAAGATAAAAAATTGTTTTAAGTTTTAAAGCCCTTATGATATGATAAGTAAAAGTGTTAACTACAAAAAAGTGTGTATATATAATATGTAAATTTTCGTTTTACTCTAATATTATGTAGGTATGTTTGTTTATCTAACTGGAACTCAAAACTGAATGTCTGGACCGTGGATCGATTTTTATTAAATTTTACACTTTGACCTGCAGGACTGGGACAGATACCACGAATCAAATGATTCTAGTGGTTTATCTGGGATACTACAAGGTTTAAGCTAAAATTATAGTCTGTATTACAATGCAGCAAAGACCTTAGTCCCTATTTATTAATAAGACAGTATGAGTTCGAATTCTGTCCGCGAAATAAGTCTTAAAAATATAATAATTGATCTTGAGCATCGGTAAAATGCTGAAATTTAAACTTTGGTTTATCTTTCTACGCCTTTGTTTGTCACAATATATTCTAATCTGGTGAAATAATAAAAAATCTTGAAGTGGATGCTACGTTATAATGTTCTTTTTCTTCTAGTTAAAGCAATTCTGACTATAAATCCAAAATATTCATGTATAATTCCTACACTAGTTAAGTAACTGAGCTAACCTTTTATTATTTTGAGTTTAACTCGGTAATACAGTTGGCTTTATCATTACATTTACGATAAATGTTATTATTTCATGTAAATTTTAACAGTGAATAATGAATGAAACAAAATGACAGAGATAACCAGAAAAGATAAATGCAAAATAATACATCACGTAAATTTGACGCAGTTAAAACAATAAAGCGTTTATTATTGGCAATGAAAGGTCGAGTCATTTAAGTTACCACCAACATCGTTTGTTGTGTTAGTTGCAAGTTCAAGCGATTTCTGATAAAATGTTACTGCATGTGTTCCTTTTATTGTCAAATTACTAAATAACCTGTAACTTTTAGTTAAGTTTAGTTAGTCATAACACGTAAACAATACGTGTCGCGTTCTATAAATTTCTATGTGTATAGAAATAAACTAAAACTTAAAGCAAATAAAAGAAATTGAAATTTTCAAATCAGAACTTTTTAATTCAAAAATGCTAAGATTTCACATAAATGTGAGAATAAGCTTGACAGGCGCTGATATTAAAAGGATGATAACCTTCATTTAAACTTGTCTGTTTTTTTTACATTATTTAAGAAAAGTATTTGAACTTGAGATGCCTGAGGGCATCATGAACAAAAAATTTGAATTTTCTAATGTTTTTCAGACAGTATTTCCTACTTATTACGTCTTAATTTAATGTATGCAAAATGTAAATATAGGCGTGAGTAAAAACGTGCAAATGTTTCTATGGTTCAAAACTTAGCAAAAATACGGGTTTTTATTGTACATTTAAGTACTTGGATGTTGTTGTTAAGTTATGTATACCTTACAATTTGACTTACTAATTTCAGTAGCAGTGGGTTTTTGTTAAATCACGTGCAAAAACACGAGACAAACCTGTGCATTATTTCATAGAAACAAAAAGTATTATTAGGAATATTTAGATGCTTATCTAAAATATAAGTTCATTTAAAAAACGTGCAAGGCACGTGAAACTGTGTGTGAAAAAAACCGTCACGTTGTCTTGCAATATTGCCTTATAATTGGTTTTTAAATGGTTAACTTAAATGGGTACCTATCTTTTTTGACGAGCGATTATTAATAGTACCAATAAGCCATTTCTTGCTATTGTTGTTTAGTGAAAATTTGATAATATAGATCGAGGAAAAATCAATAACGAGTTATCCATTTAAAAGATACTTTATCCATTACATACTTTATCCATTTACCTATATTAAAACATCGTATTGCTTATTATTTTCTCAACATGTCACTTAAGTATATACTGGTGAGTAGTTTCTTTTTCCGAAATATATATACAGTTAATAAAAGTTTCAATTTGACTGAAAAATACCCATTAACAAAATGATCCACCATTTATTGAATTCATTTGTTAAGTACAAAAAATGTGATAAATGAAGAACCGCTCGACCGATTTTATGCAAACTTCATATAAACTATCTACTTAATAGTCCGAACAAAACCTAAATATTTCGTTTGGATAGGAGAATCCGTTCTTGAGTTATAAAATTACAACGAAAAGTAGCATTGATTTTTATAGGTATAGATTAGCTTACTTTGGGCTTCCATCCAATTTGTGTATATCTTCCAGAAATATTTATTTATTTGACTGGTTAAGATTTAAGATTGCTGAGAAAGTAGCTTCCGCGATATATTGTTAAATCACTACATATTATAAAACAAAGTCGCTTCCTCTGTCCCTATGTCCTTATGTATGCTTAAATCTTTAAAACTACGCAACTGATTTTGATGCGGCTTTTTTTAATAGATAAAGTAGTTGAAGAGGAAGGTTTATATGTATATTTTGTACCCGTGCAAAGCCGAGGCGGGCAGCTAGTAGCATAATAAATGAATTGTCCATATTACAGTGGACCAATTGTTTGTTATGTTTACCGAGTCCCTACTCTAAAGGTAAATTAAATGGTAATTGGTTTTATCAACCCTTCCCCCTTTTAACGCCCCACATAATTATTGGGGCCATATCAAACTTCCACTTAAGTCATTGTTTACAAATTTAAACTTAAAAAACTTTAATTAATGTTAACATTAGTTAACATTTTTCATGGTGGACTCTGTTCTCCATATTTCAATTACTCGTTATGAACCTTCGAATTTTCTTTACTAACATTCAAGACTTGTTTGGAAATAGCAGTTCTAGTCTTATTTCTTCACCAATTGTAGTCCACTTGCTCGACCACTGACCGGCTGATATAATAAAACTTGATAATGTATATAAAAGAAATTTTATATAACGTTTGAACTATGTTGCTGGAAGTATGTATTACAAAGTTTGATTTTAGATGCTATGAACAATATGGATTGACAGATGTAACTTATAGTGGTTATCTCTTGTAAACTAGGCTATACCCGTACTGTACGTGTTGAACCTAATGTGTTATAATATCATTGCTATAATAAATATTGTAGTTATTATATAAATAAGGTATAATATTCGAAAAGTATTCGTTATTTGTTAAGAAGTACAACTACAACAATGTTATCACTTTTCAATATTTTTTGAATTATGTTAAAGATTTATCGCCTCTGTGGTCTAACAGTCTGGTGTCGGACTTGACTACTTGAGGGCCCGGCTTCGTTCCCGGGTCGGGCTTAAAAAAAATTAGAAATGTATATTTTCAATTTTCTATTCGCATCAATTTTGCCCGGTTGGCGATAGGCTTGCCACCTATCACGTTGTGGAACTTGGTGTCTTCGGCTACTCATGAGAACCCTGGTTATGAGTCCGACTACCCTTTTGGCGATATGAGCGTGAAAGTACTGAATATACTTTATGTTAAAGATTTTATATGAACAAAAAATTTGTTAAATCTTAACTAGGGGATTCATCTTCCGAACGTTAATCCCTAGTATTTTTCTTCAAATTTAAGCGAACAAAAAGTTTCCTAGTATATATTACTTCTTCACTTTCCGTGACCCTTAATGTTACCATTATTTTAAAAAATAACGTGTCTTATTTCACGACATGTATCTAGTTTTAAATTATGTTAAATATGATATTATAGGCATAATTATAGTATTCTAGTATAATAAATCTAGACATTCAAATAGTCATACATAATTCCTTGTGTTTGTCTATGTCATAACTTAAGTAACCTCTGCCATCATTAATTACGTTATTTTGCATTCCATCTGTGATGTTGCAGCAAAACACGAGGAACTGGCATAAGTCCTATGAGAATTATTCTATTCATCTTAATTGAGGTGTTGGAGGCGCTCGATTTCTATTTGTGTCTGAGAATGTTACAAATCATATTATTAATTGTATAAATTCTGTTATATAAGATTTGGAATCGCCAAATGGTGTTGTAGTGAAGCCTTACAAGGGCCAAAGATGTTAAAGATCCTTACAAGGACCAAAGATGTTACTGATCCCCGGTTCGAGGGACCAGCGTAGGTAGCGGACGCGAGACTTGCTTCGCCGGTGATGAGCCAACGTGGCCGTGGCAAACAGGCAGTTGGTCACAGCTGCGAGGGCCTGGCCGGGGTAGGGGATGTTAGTGTTACTTGGGAACTGTTCCTACGTCCCTACGGGAGATTAATGAAACCGTACAGACCGATCAAATCGTAAATGAAAATAATACACAGTTTAATCCACAAAATCTGTCTCATCTGAGTTACAATAATAGTGGACTGTAAACACTAAATAGGTTCTGATTCTGCCGTCCTATTGCCGTATTCTTGAAATATTCTTGCAGTATTTCTTCCTGTATTCTTGCATAGGTTCTTCCAGTATTCTTGCATAGGTTTTTCCAGTATTCTTGCAGAGGTTCTTCCAGAGTTTCTTCTTTCTTCTTTGTTCTAGTAGCGGAGATCAGACCCGGAATGCTGGTCGTCCTTTTTTTTTTTGAATGACTAATTTGTTGCTAATCTTACGATTTTTACAACTTCACCGAACTTTGTGGGCCGAGCAGAGTGCTCAGCCCGAGACATCATTATTTAGATGGATTGGGCTGTTACCTACAACGCCAGCACCAAGGGCTGTCTCCCGGGAGACCGTACCTCGACTTGGTGCTGCGTTCTGGTTACTGGGTGGACTTGATGGAGGAGTATTTGTGGCTCGTCGGTCGGCGTTAGGCACCGGGCGCAAGAGAGGTCTTTGTCGCCGAGACCGGCGGCGACGGTGCAGTGTTGTGTTAAGGTGATGTGAGATTGTCGTGTTCCGGTTTGGAGTTGAGAGAGTAGCGTTTGCCGTGGTTATTGGGTCCAGGGGATCCGATAACACGTGGCGAGGTCTTCTATGATCGGGGGGAGCTGGTCGTCCAGATTGGCCGTCTTTTTATACGTTTCGCGGCGGAAACACCGTCCAATCACGTGCGAGCACAGGATTCGTCCAATCACGTTGTTAGAATCCGAACCAATCACTTTTCGTATAAATATGGTTCGGCCTTGACATTTTGATATCGTACCTTACAGGGAGACTCGTGCGAGACTAGCCCGGAATGACACCACTTGCTTTTTCTAATTACGTTGTATGTTTTATGTTTCTTATTTTCTGCATCTGTTCGGCGTTCATCTGTTTCTTCTGTTTACAGGTCGACGTGCGTCCTTAACAGGTGTCCTTTGTTTACAAAACGGCCTATTGCAACTAAACGAAAAGTCAGGTCATGATTTTTCCAAACACAAAAAAATGGAAAATTCAATTTTTTTATGTAAAAGGTTGTATTTGTGCCCGGTTGGCGATAGGCTTGCCACCTATCTCATTGTGGGACCTAGTGTTATTGGCTAGTCGTGGGTGCCCTGGTTTGGCTTCTGTCTTCGGGGATATAGACGCGATTCTAGTACTTACACATTTATGAACACTGAAATATATAAATATTGATATGTTGTCTGTTTGTCTGTCCATTTTCCTGAAACTGTAGGAACTGTACTTTTGAAACTAGGCAGTTAGATATATTTCTGTGAACCGCATTAGAATTTTCACACAAAGTTAGAAAAAACGATAAATATTAAGGGTTACCTATACTTAAAACTGGCGCTCAAAAAAATCAAATCCATACATGTGGGGATTTCTATGGACACGTCTTCAAAAATGATATTAAGGTTTCTAATATATTTTTTTCTAAACTTAATAATTTGCACTGGATGCAATTCCATATTGATAAAATACGTGTCACCTCCACTTTAACTTCTAAAATAAAAGATTGATAAAACAAAAAAAAAATATATAATGTACATTACCATGTAAACTTCTAGCGAAAATTGGTTTGAACGAGATCTAATAAGAACTTTTTCAGTGCGTCATAAATATTAAACCGCAACCATTGCATATTAACACCAAGAACTTTTATATTATGTTACTTGCTGCTACGGAACTTTATGGGCGAGTCCGACTCGTACTTGGCCGCTTTTATTCATTCGCTGATGATATTGTCCACAACAACCCCAATGACCGCGGTAGATAAAGTGGGTGATGTAAATTGTGGCCTGAAATTCCTGTTGAGCTAAAAGAACAGGTCTATAGTTAACTGCCTCGTTGGTCGAGTGGCTAGTGTACGCGCCTAACCACACTGACCAACCGCAAGGCTCGGGTTCGATTTCGGTTCGGGATGAACATTTAGATGCTTGCATTTCCGGGTCTGGGTGTTTATGAAATTTATTCTGGTATCTATTTAAGTATTTCTATGTATCATAAAACAAGCATATAGTTTGCTTACTTTGGGGTTAGATTCAATTTGTGTGACTAGTCGAGGGATATTTATTTATTTATAAAACCATCATTAGTCAAACGGCATAAGCAAAATCTGCATTTTTGGTGGTGTGGTAGGAAAGGGTCTCGGGATGGTAAGAGACAACCGTTGCCTGTAAACACCATTAATGGTAACCTACTGTCTGGACGGGAACATGATGCCCTCATGATGGCAGCCGGAATAGGTGAGGCAGCACGGCACTCTACCACAAACAAAAGGCATATGAAGGAGATGAGTATGCTGTATAGGATCTGTGGCGTTACGACTCAAGGTCATTCTTAAACCCACACATGCGTGGCAGTTCTAAACTAAAAATAAAATTACAGAAAAGCAGCTTGTGGTGCCTAAGGTCATGTTTTGTGTAAGCCGGCAGGCTTCATGGCTTACAAATGCCTAAACACCTTAAGCTTAATCCCATAGGCTCGACCAAAAGATGCCAACCCATTAATATTGGCTAGATATCGTGAAACAAGATTTAATTGATATTGGTATCTCTTACCCCTCAGTTAAAGACAGTTTTATATACTTTTCTATAATATAAAACGTTGAAAGTAGGGTTTCATGTGAAAATGTCGCATATCTTAATTATTCTCTGTACTAAAGTAAGTTCTTAACATTTATCAGATTACATTGTTCAGCGAACCTGAATCGTTACCTTGACCTTAAGCTTTACCTCGATATTATTTACATTCCACTTTGGCTTTTTAATCTTGGGTGGTGATTAAAGAAACATTTCTCCTTTCTACGGGCTTTCTAATGAACAGATCGATATTACTTACTACAATTAAAATTTATAAAGTGTTAAACTTAGGTACTGTAATTATTTGTTTTTTAACAATTGAAATACAAAATCAGCCAAAATGTCTTGAAAGTCGGTTCTATGTACAAGTGATACTTTCATACTTACTTTCATGTTAGCTAAAAACCATCTCGATTACGTCAGATTTCCGACAAAAACTAAGCAAGCAGGGAAACTAGTTTAACTATTTAAAAGTTAAGTAGTATATCTTACATATTTTTTCTGTCAGGCTATAAGCCTTTTTTTTGGTTGGACATGACGATTTATATTATTTCCCGAGCTCTTACCCTAT
>NJDC01008441.1:0-27349 GCA_002245475.1 Calephelis virginiensis | reverse complement strand
AAAAAAAAAACATCTTTCTAAGTAGTAATTTAAGTCTGTAGGCACGGGAGTGCCCTCGCCAAGACGAGCAAATCTAATTGCGAGGGCACCACCTAACTGCCGCTACGCGCGTTTCGTGGTATTTATGGACTTTCATAACTTTTGTTAGAATTACACTAGCATAATTATTTTTAAGATATTATATGTGGAGTGGATTTATTATACCTGGCTCTTAAATGGTCTGAAATTTGGTATGAAGACTAATGTTAGTACACAATAAATAAAACATTCTTAAACTTACAACTTTACCCCCCTATTTCAAAAAGTAGGGGGTGAAAGTGCCTGTCCACATCCTCACGTCGTGGAACGATGCGGTAACGTGCTGCTTCGTGCTAGTGCACGGTACGATAACGTCACCGTTCGCTCAGTTAATGCTTTAATGTCTTACGGCCAATATTAATAATCAATCCTAATCCAAAACTTGCTGTCCAAGATTGATATTTTGATCCATTTTTATGTTATCGCTTGCCAATAACATATCTGTGGACAGGATAAATATGGCAATTAGGTATGGGATAGGCCGCCGGATACGCAGCTATTTAGATTGCTTGAAATCCATTAGATTGAGATATATTATTAACATTGGCCGTTAGCGATTAATGCATTTAACAATAGCCGCCTTTTTAACAATACCAGAAGCAGAATGAGTCTTTTGCAGTTCATATCTAGAACGAGACTGGTCACTGGGGTGCAACGTTGCTTCATCGTGACATGCATATTTACGATACGGTAACGTAAATTTGCAAGTCACGTTAACGTACCGTACCGCGTTACCGCACCGTTCCATGTTGACGACGTCATAAAGAAGATCAGACAGTCCCGAAGCTTGTATGAAACTTTGTTGTTCATTTGAACCGTCATAACTTGGATTCGATTTTCATCAGATAAATCAAACTCTCAGATTATTATTTCTGTATTATACTATTCAAATATTTAAATATCTTCACGCCCATATCCCCGAAGAGGAAGGCAGAGGCACGACCAGGGCACCCACGACTAGCCGAAGACGCTAAGTCTCAGAATGTGATAGGTGGCAAGACACATGTACCTACAATCCCGAGCAACTTTTTTTTTAAGTTGAAAATAAGAAAAACCCAATCTTCTTATTGTTGCCCCACCCGGGATTCAAACCCTGGACCTCAGACAGTCAAGTCGAGCTACTGAACCGCTGGACCACGGAGGCGATAATATATACCTTAAGAAGCTTAAAATCCTTGCTTCGAATGTTTGATGTCCTAAATTTAGAAATATTTTTTCCGCCTGTCGGTCCGGGCTCCTTTGCAGAATAAACCATCTAACTATCTATGCCAGGCGCCGCCCACCGCCTTACCTATTCCTGCCGCCATAATGTCAGCGATTGCCGTTGACGTGTTCTGGTTCGGAGGGTAAGCAAGGATTTTAAGCTTCTTAGCTTAAGCAAGCAAGGATTTTAAGCTTCTTAGCTTAAAATCCTTGCTTCGAATGTTTGATGTCCAAAATTTAGAAATATTTTTTCCGCTTGTTGGTCCGGGCTCCTTTGCAGAATAAACCATCTAACTTCCTGTGCCAGGCGCCGCCCACCGCCTTACCTATTCCTGCCGCCATAATGTCAGCGATTGCCGTTGACGTGTTCCGGTTCGGAGGGTAAGCAAGAATTTTAAGCTTCTTAGCTTAAAATCCTTGCTTCGAATGTTTGATGTCCAAAATTTAGAAATATTTTTTCCGCCTGTTGGTCCGAGCTCCTTTGCAGAATAAACCATCTTCCTTCCTAGATCATTCATCTAAATAGAGACTTATTACTGCGAAATTTTCTTAATTAAAACACTTTAAAAGTGTTGTCTGTATACTTATAAATATTTAATTACTTGTAGGGCTACTCTTAATCAATCTTAATCAAATTAAATCAATTATTAATCAATCAATTTGTGAAAAGTCAGCGACCAAGCCCACGGCTCGAATAAGTCGAGTAACATCAAATAAGTCGTCGACAAATACGAGGAGGACGAGGAATTGTTACTTCATTTTCATTTCAAGATTTTGTTACTGTAACAAAAACAATATCATAAAAATAACACGTCTATTAATTACTCTTTAATGGACAAATTACAAAAAACCAAAATATTCCAATTCTTCGTTTAGTTTCCCCTTATTCCGTTTAGATTTGTTTTTTCTATTCTTAGTATTTGATATTAAACAGAATAGACACAGACATTTTTATTACACTAATGATACTACTTTGTCATTCTTAAAAATATGTGTTTATTCTATTGCAGCAAAAGATTGTTTAGCGGCGTTATGCGCTTTTGTTACCCAATGTTAAATTTGCGTTAGGACACGTGATCTGTGGGGTTACCCTTGAATATCGATTTCATGCTAATTGAAACTGGAATGGGTTATGTTATTTCAGGTTCTCTTGAACACAGTACTAGCGGATTATTGCTATTAGGTTCCAAAACAACATATTTACTGCGCAACGTATTTATATCCCTGGACAAGTAACACAAATTGTATCTAACCCCAAAGTAAGCAAATTATATGCTTGTGTTATGGGTGTTAGTCAACGATACTATTACATAGAAATACTTAAATAGATACCAGAGTTAATAAGCACCCAGACCCGGAAATGCAGACATCTAAATATTCATCGCATAAATGCCTGCCCCCGTCGGGAATCGAACCCAAGCCTCGCGGTTCGTCGATGCAGTAAGGCGAGTACGTTAGCCACTCGACCAACGAGGCGGTCAAAATAAATCAACAAATCCGATAAAATAATTGATTGTTTATTATTAACTTAATGTTAACAATTTGCTAGTATTTGTGTTCAAGATTCCATAGAAAATTCGTAAAGACGCAGGGAGAGTAAAATCACTGGTTACTGACAATTAAACCAAGTCGTGCTAAATATCAAAAACATACAACGTTAATATTAAGTTTTTCACTGCTGCCGACACTTTCGGAGTGCAGTGGATTTTTTTTAATGTACCTTTGAAATTGAAAGATCTAACTTTAAAACCACAAGAGCTACTTCATTTGCGGGAATGGCAAATGCACGTTATACCATTGACGTGTTCCCCCTGTCTGGAGGGGAGGCAACCCTTCAATTATTCTAACCCTGACTGGCTAGTGACTTTTTTTTATAATCCTCGTCATTCTCATTTGTTATTACCTTGAATTAGAAAATGTTGGAAATATTTATTTTAAAAAACAGGAATTATACTAGATACAGCATGCATCATCTAATAAAAATCTTTAGTATCTTCACGCCCAAATCCTCGAAGAGGTAGGCAGTGGCACAACAAAGGCACCCACGACTAGCCGAAGATACTAAGTCCCCCAATGTGATAGATGGCAAGCCTATCGCCAACCGGGCCCATATCGCGAGCAACTTTTTTTTTATTAGAAAATTGGAAAATCCCAATTTTCTTTTTGTGGCCCGACCCGGGATTCAAACCCTGGACCTCAGTCAGTCAAGTCGAACTACTGAACCGGTAGACCACGGAGGCGATAATATATACCCTAAGAAGCTTAAAATCCTTGCTTCGAATGTTTGATGTCCAAAATTTAGAAATATTTTTTCCGCCTGTTGGTCCGGGCTTCTTTGCAGAATAAACCATCTAACTTCCTGTGCAAGGCGCCGCCCATCGCCTTACCTATTCCTGCCGCCATAATGTCAGCGATTGCCGTTGACGTGTTCCGGTTCGGATGGTAAGGTAGCCGGTAAATTTATTTTGCTCGAGGCCTAACATTTCAGCCTAAGTTTGGCAACGCACCATTACCATCTTTGTTGTCTCTAGGTGGTGTGAATTTCTCACCATCAGGAACTCTGTCTGCTTGTTTGCCTTCCAATGTCATAAAAAAAGGAAATAAGGCTTATACATTTTCTATTTTCTTTTCTTTTGTATTTAAACAATCTCCATCCAAATCCTTTTTCCTTCTAAGGTACTTGAAATGACGTAAAGTCGCTAGTTTTTTTTTATTGCGGTCATAAATTTTTATGCATGTTAATCGATTTTTCAGTAATTTATTTATGTTTTTATGCTCAAATACTTTTATGTACATTGAATGACTTACTGCACTATATTTGGCATAATATAGCACTCTCTACCAGTAGGTAGAAGCAGAGTCGAGTTGATTGAATAATATATATAATAATTATAATAATAAATCATACGATAATCATAATACTTGCTAAGCAAACCGATTTTATTCTTTTATTTGAAAGAATATACTTCCGTATCTAATTAATGGAATGAAATCTGAAATCTCTGAATGATTTAAAAGAAATTCTCAATTGTACTTAAAATCTGTTTTGGTTTTTATACAGTTTGAGTGGATTTAAATTGTTATCTCCTTTATCTTTCACAGTACCTTTCAAACTAAATTATGTCAATTAATCATAATTAATCTTTCTATATTAATTTTAGCAAATCTGTTTGATAATACCACATTCCAAACGCCTAATATTTTTCCGTTAGGAACCGCTTAGGTTTGACTACCACATAGCGTGATAATTTAGTTAAAGTGGATTGACATTCTTTAGAACCTTAGTACCTACTTAGGCTAGTTACGACTAGTCTTAAAAAAAACAAACCCTTTTGAGTTTTGACTGAAAGAAGCGTCTTTCCAAATAGTTTGTTTGATCGGATCTTCTCAGTGTCCTTCTCATTCCGATCTGGTGGTAGCTTCTAAAAAAATCGACGTGAACAAGTAGCTTTTGTAGGGTCCAAGCGAATTAAGCATTTTTCTGATTCTGATTATGATTACACCGTAGCTTCACTACATAGTATAAAACAAAGTCGCTTGCTTTGTCCCTATGTCCCTTTGTTGCTTAAATCTTTAAAACTACGCAACGGAGTTTGACTCGTTCTTTTAAAAGATAAAGTGATTGAAGAGGAAGGTTTTATATGTATGTTTCATAACCGTGTGAAGCCTGGCCAGGCCGCTAGTATATCATAATTTAAAAAATGAAGCTATACTAAAAGTTATTATAGGAAAAAACCTTTGATGCTTTATGCGACGGATATTACATACATCAGGAAAACCTGTACTTTTTTTTAAATTTTCGAAAATCTCAACAGTTTCTTTCTGTTTAAAACACAATGAAATACTTATGAAATTAAACATGTTTTAATAATATTCAGTACGATAAAACTATTCGTATTACATCAAAATGATTAATTTAACCTTAAAAAGGTTTAATCATGCCTAGGATTTGTCATGTGTGTCGCTTGGCTCATAGTAACGAGGTGTACAGTGGTGACTTGCTGACCACTGACCAGCCTTGACATTATACTCCATGTATGTTGTTTTATTCTGTCAATGTCTGTTTTCACTTTTTTGTTTTTTGTTTGTTGTACACTTCTATTTTTACACATTTTAGAAAACAGGTGGAAATAATGTATTGATATTTAACAAATCGAGTTCTACGTTCAATAGTAATTTTGTTTTACTTTGAATAAAATTTCTTATTAGAATTTTTGTTTAATTGTATTAACACGTTACGAATAATGTTGTTGTCTGGAAGTGAGAGTTGGGTATATCAAAAAAAATAATTAGAATATCTATATGGTGCAACACTCCCTGATCGCATTGTAAAAGTGAGATCCGAGAAATAGTGGAATAGTTCATGATAAAACCTACTGAATCATTTCTAAACGTTTTAGTTCTATTTACCTAAAAGATTTACGTGCATAGAATTTTTTAATGTGATAAGAAAACAAACTAGGACACGGCTTTCTAGACTTATTAACGGGTCGTCCTGTCGACTTAAAACCAGTGTTTAGGGTGGGGACAGCTACGTTTGTCTCGTACTAGCTGCCAGGTAGGGAGGCAGGTGCTAAAGTAGTCCCGCAGGGGGCCCGGATCAACACGGAGGCACAAAAGTCAAAATTAAAACGTAATATAAACACGTAACATTTTCCTTTCGTCCTTTTTTATGAATTATAGTATAAATATTTTAGTAACAGTAGCAATACTATAGTTTGTATACCATTTTAAAGTATCAGAAATATTTGTGGATGAGAGATGACGTTCCCAAGAACATTGAGTAATGACTATGTAGTTGTTTATTCTCCTTTTGAAAAAACCGCAATTACATGAACTATAACTTCTACGTCAATGTAATAAACAAATATACATAATACAACAATTATTATATACATTTTGCAATTCATGCTGACTATGTATATGTCCACTAATTTGTGTTTTACCCTCTGTCATACCGTTTTGTGGTTGGTGATTTAGCTATAGATTAAAAGAGTACAGGGATGGTATTTCCATATTTAGGCATTTGTGTGACAAACATTTAAATGTCTGCATTTCAGTGTCTGGGTGTTTGTTAAATTTATTAAGGTGTATATATTAGCATTTATATGTATTAAAATCGCGATAGAAGCTTGTGATTTGCTTACTTTGGGGTTATGTTGATTTCTTTTGTCCAGGGATGTTTATTTATTTATCAGATTTACACATCTTAAATGCACAATCGCAAGTTTCATTTTCCATTTTATAAGAATATATTGTCCAAACAATGGTTTTACCATCATTCATTTTTTAAGTGCTTTATCAAGTGGCAAACAAATCCAAACCTCTGCGTTTTAAATGTTCTAACTCAATTGTAATGTCAGGTGCTCCCAACCTTTGGTCCACATTTCTATTCATACAATTGCATCTATAGTGTTTTATCAAATCAAAAGCGCAAAAACTCATGACGCATTTTTCCGTAACTACTAAACTTAAAATTTTACAAGGTAAAGGCTTGTTTGTTAAACATAATAAATAATAATAATAAATATCCCCGGACAAGTTACACAAATTGAATCCAACCCCGAAGTAAGCAAAGTATATGCTTGGGTTGTGGGTGTTAGTCGACGATACTAATACATAGAAATACTTAAATAGATACTAAAAAAATAATAATAAATAGATACTAGAATTTATTTAATATACACCCAAATCCGAAAATGCAGACATCTAAATGTTCATCACACAAAAGCCTGCCCCCGTCGGGAATCGAACCTGAGCCTCGCGGTTTGTCGGTGTAGTAAGGCTACACGCCTTGTAAGGCGTGGATTAGTGGACAAACCGCGAGGCTAGCCACTCGATCAACGCGGCTGTATGTGTATTTGTAAAAAAACATTATCAATTCTTTAAAACAAATGCTGAAATGTTGGGAATGTCATGTTTTAGAAATAGTGAAAAATTGCATGCTGAACCAAAAATAATATTATTTATAAAAATAATGTTTACTGCATTATATGTCCGTTCGTACATACAACCAAAATTTTCTTGTAGAAAAGAATTTATAGTAAAATAATTATAATAATTATTTACCAAATATAATGAAAGTTATGGTTGCCGAGGAGTTTGTTTTGCCGTTTCTTCTCCTGACTGGCTAGGTATGTAAACGGTGGTAGTTTACGGTAGGCATAGTTAATTTAATTATAGTTTTAAAATAATATAATAATAAAAGTATCTTCACGCCCATATCCCCGAAGAGGTAGGCGGAGGCACAACCAAGGCACCCACGACTAGCCGAAGACACCAAGTCCCACAATGCGACAAGTGGCAAGCCTATCGCCAACCGGGCACACTTCCAATCTCGACCAACACCCTTTTATTAGAAAATTGGAAAAATCCAACTTTCCCTCTGTTGGCCGACCCAGGATTCGAACCCGGGACCTCATGCAGTCAAGTCCATCACCCGGACCGCTAGACCACAGAGGCGACTAATATAATAATAAAAAATAAACTAGTTATAAATACATACAATTGGCTTAAAAGTTAAAGTATGTGCAATTAAATAATATTGTTTATAAATATTAAAATATTTGCACATCAAAATAATTATGGTAGTGAATGGTGATATGCTTAAATATTTTTGTAACATCCCATTTACACACATATTCCGCAAATAAATAATTTTCTTTTCTTTTTCTTACGCAATTAAAGAATTTTATATACATAATTTTCTCAGGAAATATAGACATCTATACTTATAATAAACTTCTAGAAGAGTGAAATCTGTACAAAAATATTTATAAAAAATGGGGCCAATAGAGAGGAAGAAGTATACATTTTTACCATTTAATTTTTGTTAGTCTGTGTATCTGTCTATCTGTATGTCTATTTCTCTGTCTGCTTGTTTGTCTGTATCACACAGAATACACTGGTTTTATCGTAACGAAATTTTTATGTTTTGGAAAAGGTATAGACTTTTTGATTTGACATAGAAATCGTTCAATAGGTACTAGATATAATAAATAATTAGTACATATTATTAAGATACCAACAAAATGTGGTTTCAACTTATAGACAACAATAGGAACAACAAACTTAGCATTATGTATGTGATCGCCTCTTTGTTCTAGCGGTCCGACGTCGTACTTTGACTTCTTGAGGTCGCGGGTTCGATCCCCGGGTCGGGAAAAATTTTATCTTTCAATTTTCTAATAAAAATAACGTTGCCCAGGATTGGGTGTGTGCCTAGTTGGTGATAGGTTTGCACATAGTGAAACTTTCTGTCCAGCTAGTCATGTATGCCCTGGTTATCCAGAAATATGGGCGTAAAGATATTTTACTCAACCTCTGGAAAAACGTTTACTGGTTCAGCATCAATATCACAATATGAAGTGCAAGCTGGTTTTCTGTCAACGCCTCAGGATAAGAGGAGTGGGACTTTTTATATTTTAATTTAATTACAGATGACAAACATATATTAATAGTTTTTTGTATTTTATGGAATAGTGCTGCACTTTTTCGTAAGAATTCTATTTAAAACTTACGACGTCAGCTTTATTTTACGTATCTTAAAAATTAACAAATAAAATTACAATTTTTTCAAATGATTTATTGGTTAACCGACGTTTAAATAGAGGAGCTTCTGAATTCGACTACATGTGTTTTTTAAGTTTTTCATATGTTTGTTACTTGATAACAAACCGATATTGATGGTTGCTTTTTTAAGAAAGACAGGTCATACTTCGTTAGTGTTTGCATATTAGTTTTATCATTAGCAACCAATGTTTTTTGAGTTATATCAATTTAATAATGTACAACTTTTTGCTGACGACATCATCAATTAAAAGAAATAGTAGAATGTTGATACAACTTATGTTTACTAAATTATAAATACCACATTTCAGAATGACCAGCTATCTTTCGAAAAAAGAATTATCAAACCACGACGAGGTACCTAATGAGATATCCACCTTAATGGAACCATTTTTGCAGTTTTAGTGCGCTTTTATTATTTTGGATTCATTCAGAGTCAAAATAATTTAATCGCTTGAAAACTGCAAAAAAAAGGCTTTAATTTCAATAAGTAAGTCATATGTATCTTCACGCCCATATCCCCGAGATAGGCAGAGGTACAACCAAGGCACCCACGACTAGCCGAAGATACTAAGTCCCACAATGTGATAGGTGGCAAGCCTATCGCCAACCGGGCACATTTCCAATCCCGAACAACATTTTTTATTAGAAAATTGGAAAAATCCAATTTTCTTTGTGTTGGCCGACCCGGGATTCGAACCCGGGACCTCATGCAGTCAAGTCCAACACCCGGACCGCTAGACCACAGAGGCGAGTAAGTCATATGGGTACACAAAATCAAGCATTTCCTCAAATTTCCTGAATTCCTATCATCAGATCCAGACTAGGTGGTGATGGGACCACCTCGGAAGACCCCCACCACTCCACCACTAACTTTTTCACAAGGCGGTTAAAATTAATGAATAATGAATTGTTCAATTTATAAAGATTTGAAATCGATAGAACCCAGTTGTGATATCAGTTGACAACCTCTGAAAAAAATGATCATCTATTGTTCTTTTATCATTATGTTATCTGTGGCTCTCTTATCGGACTGGCAATCCACACCTACATAATACAAGGTCAATATCATTTATATGCTCGTGTATATAAAAAAATATGTTTGTTGCAGAACTCATAGTAATGCTAATAATATCTAGATTGAATGTATCTCTTAACTGGTTTTATTTATTTTTGAACTATACAATTGAATAATTGTTTGAAATCATTTTTTTTTATCTTGACACCTTAAAAATCAGCCTATATTATATTAATAGTTGATGGTCAATAAAATTTGGATTTTAGCTTTATTTTAATAATTTGCTATAACTCTATGTGTTGCAATATTACCAACCATTTAGGTATTTATTACTTGCTGTTTTTGTAAATCTCGTACCGTTCGAACCGTCTCACGTGATTTTTTGTGTTTTAACGCTTATTTATTCGGGATGGACTGAGAAAAATCTAAATAACCACATATCATTAAAACTGTTCCAGCAGTTTTAAAGTAATAAATGTTGTAACAAAACTGAATTTGTTATAAAGAAGCTAACACTACAGAACACTAAAACTCGATAAAATAAATGAAGTAAAGCTGTAGGTACCTTTTATTTAATATACTCCTTTGATTTTATAAAAAAGTAATGTAACATTTATAGGTACTTTCTATGGTCAGTTGGCAGTCAATATTTGGCTAGTAACATATCTCTCAAAGGTCTAGGTTTTAAAGTCCATAACAACTTTTTGTATTAATTTTTTATTGTTATCTCACTTTGTTTTTAGAGTCATGGTGACGTTTTATTTGTTAACTCTGGGTTTCCCAATATTAGTAATTTGAAAACACACTTATTTCTAACATAACAATATACCATTAAAATGTTAAGTCATAAGGATAAAATGCAAAACGGACTACAAGTATATAGAGTAGTGTACTCCATAAAAATAATAAGCAAAAACAATAAGCAGATAATGGAAGTGTATTTTTTAACAGCTAATTGTACGTACACATTATAAACCACAAGAACATGTAAACACAAACAAGTAACACGATACAAAAGCAAGCTTATCTCTGACAAGAGTTATCTTACAGCTAATCTATACTAATATTATAAAAGTGAAGTGTTAGTTTGTTTGTTAATTTGTTTATTTCCTTGCTTAAAGATGCTAATCACATAAACAACTGGTCCGATTTGAAAAATTCTTTCAGTGTGGGAAGGCCTATTTATCGAGGAAGGCTATATCATCACACTAAGACTAAGAGGAACGGAGCACTAATGCAGAATGTTTTAAAATCGAGGGATTATTTTCCTATTGAGAGCTTCCACTGTGTGCGCTGCGTAAACGGTTCAAGTTTCGTAACAATCATGCATGACAGAATTGTTACTCTGTAAAAGTTCTAAAAAAATCCGCGATAGCATATTTCTACTATTTCTTTTACAAGAATTTAAATTAAAACAAAATTGCCCATTACATCACTTGATTTAAATAAATGTTTTAGGAAATATCGCAGTTTTAAAACAACACTATACTCTACTGACCGCGCGGTCCAGACGCGTGGTATGCGCGTGGTTGACTCCTTACGGAACAGTTGTGCTCAGTGCACTACTTTTTGAATTTATTCTTTCCAGAATATCGTCGTGTAATACTTTAAGAATAAGTTTTCTTACAGTTTACTTATTTTTGTTATTTCCTTATCTAAATAGATAGATTACTTTATTTTTTGATGTTTTAAGTTAATTCTTTTACCATGGATAGGCGATATCTTGTAGCATAACAACAAATTTTTAAGTAATGAAACGTCCAACTTTAACTTTTCCGGCAGTGCGCCACTGCAAAACGGCTGTGACTTATGACTACCCCACACCAAGAATGACCGCTCATGCCACTCTACACCTGAATGATCCTGTTCGTTTAATGTGAAGTTACCATTGTTGGTATTAATTTTGGCCTGAATGATTTTTCGGCAACATTCAATGCTCAAAATATTGTTGCTGGATTTGCTAATTGTGTGTTTTTAAAAAAGTGTCTTCACGCTTATATCCCGGAAGAGGTAGGCAGAAACTCAACCAGGGCACCCACAACTAAACAAAGGCACTAAGTTCCACAATGTGATAGGTGGCAAGCCTATCGCCAACCGGGCACATATTCAATCCTGTGCAAGTAGTTATTTTTACAAGAAAAATGAAACTACAAATTTTTTATTTATTTTCTTAGCTATCCGATCCGAGGATAGAACCTAGGACTCCAAGGAGTCATGTTCGACGCCGGACGGTTAGCCCGGTTAGCCCACAGAGACGATGTGTTTTTCTAAATTTTCAAAAAAATCATCTGTTAGAGGTTTCTATAACTTTGGATACAGTTGAATTGCCGAAGTGCAGATAAAAACAGTAAGGTATCTCTACTATTTTCCTCAGTTAAAATGAGAAAAGGGTATGAGAATGTGTATGTTCCGTTATACGCCAAAATTGTTGAACTGGTTTTAATATTTAAATATAAATATATTAAACTTTGGAGTAGGACGTAGACTTTTTAGTTAAATATTTTGACGGATAGCGTTGGGGTTAAATAAATAGACTACGCGGGCGAACCCGCGGGTAACAGCTGGTATGTAATATATTACAAAAATGGAGTGTAAGAACACGTAATAGAGACTTCGTATATACGGAAGGATAATAAGAGGAACTTGGAGGATGGAAGGAATGGAAAAGCCTTTTTGAATACTTACGAGTCTTAGGACTAAAAATAATGTTGAAAAATAATGTTGAAAAGGCATTACTGCCCTGAATGATGGGAAGCCATTTTCGCTGAGTGTGGAACTGTAATATGTTATCATATTTATGATTTTTGTAGTCGCTCTAGATTATTTAAAAGTTCCCCAGTGGCATCCTACGTTAACAAGAATCTGCATAATTTATAGTAATAAAATTAAAAATTTTAAATTAACCCCCTACAAAATCTACATGTAATGTATTTAAGAACCATTTCGATCACGTCAGCTTTCAAACAACATCCGCATTAAATCGGTCCGTCCGTTCAATAATTATGGTGCCACTGACAGACTCACACACACACAGACACGTCAAACACTCGTTTTTTAAACACACTTCGTTTTGGTTTGTTTACAAATTAACATTTTTTTGTTTATGTATATGCCATTAGTAACTTACAATCTCATGCTGAAAGTTAAAATGAAATAGACTTATTTATTTTTCATTACTCGTATAAAGGTCTGATGATGCTGTAAAAGGTAAATCCGGTTGGCTAAAGTGTAATATAAATTGATAAATAAAGTGTATTATGGAAAAGTACACGGGTTAATTAAAAAAGGGTGTATGCAAATCAGTACTATTTTAGTTATTTAACATCTGTAAAAAATATTTAATTTGATTTTAGTGTGCATTATAAATAATTTATGATAATCTATATATTAATACGTGATGCCAAAACTTTGGACCCATTTTTACAAAAATTGCGCGGATGCAGGAGCATAAAATTTAGCACACTTATAGTTTATGTGTAGGAGAAGTGCAGAACGCTAATATTTTTTAATAATAATGCTTATAAAGTACATTAAATAAATAAATAAAACATTACCCACACTACTATGTATTTAACATACACAAACAAATATATTGATGATAAAGGTCACAGATGGCGCACTAAAGAGTTTGGAAACAAAGTAGTTAGTATTGAGAATTGAAAATGGCGTTCTTATCAACAAGACATTAAAATTTATTATGGTCGAATTTCGACCAATGGGCGACAACTAGTAAAAATAATTGGCTGAGCGAGGCACTTACTACGCTACGCTATTCGTTTATTATGTTTGTGCCTCTGCCTTGTTTCTTCGGGGATATGAGCTTAAAGATAAAAAGAAACTGAACAGTACTTTGTAATAAATTTATTTCAAAAGTGTGTGTTTCTGGGTTTTTGTTTGTTTGACTATTTGTGTTATTGCTTATTTGGCTTACTAATATATATTAACTCTTAATTACTTCAAATCATTTAAACGACAACCTAAAACATATGCTACATTTTGTTTTATAAGGAGAGTATATATTAGTTAGATTTTAAAGTAGTAAGTTTGTTAACGATAGCATAGGGTAATTATGAGTAAGATTAGATTAAATGATATAAAAGATAATTATATTTGCTATTAAGGCCCCATACTTAGTCAGCCAGAAGAGCCAATCAGCGCACTCCCCCGTTCCATGATTACTATGAAATATTGCGCTCCAAAGTAAATGTCTTAAGCGCCAAATCACTATTTTTGACACTATAAAAGTAATTTGAAAAAAAATATAAAAACTGAAACAGTTATCTTTTAGGTATAATACTTATCTATGTTTATGTTAAATCTGGTGTCGATATTTTCTTTCGTGGTGGGTTTTGCTTTCAAAAAAGGGTTAACTTTTTGATTTTTTTCTATCGAGCAAAGTGAAATGAATCGTGTTTTGGAAACACTAGTCTTATAAAGCATATTAATGTTAATCTTGTGTAATTTTGTCGCCAATATCCATAATTGCTTTGTATGAAAAAACAGTATATTGTTGACGTATTTTAGCATACATGGCCCCTTAAAATTATTAGCGTCTTTAAACAAAATAAAGGTCCGAAAACGTTAAAACTTTGCTGGGACAGTAATACTACAATACTCATTACTCTGACCAAGTTGACACAAGTAAAACGACGTAATTTCCGAAGCAAAACACAATATAGACTTGGATTATCCACCATTACAAATTAGTTAATTCACATTGTATATCTCTTTTTTCCATCTTTCTTCTGTCATTCTTTCTACATGACCGAACCAGCGGAGTATGCTCTTTCTCGGTTTAACACCAACACTTTCTTTTAATTCCACTCTTTCTCGGATCTCAATGTTACTAATGCGGTCAGCGAGCGTTACACCACAGATTTTTCGTAGCGTTATCATTTGGACCGCAATTATGCTACTGTCATGGTTTTCCTGGCATATACAACTCTCGCTTCCATGCAACAGCGTTGAAATAAGCACAAAATTATGCAAAGAAGTAGATGATAAAACATGGTAAGGATCAAAAAAGGCCAGAAAGATGCTAAGGAAGTTATTTTGCCGAATAAATATCACTTTTAATCAACTAAAGTGAAACATAATTTAACGTAATAATTTATAGTACAGTTACTGTTTTTTTATTGGGACACATAATACGTACTTGGTTATTGTTGAGGAAAACCGCATCATCAGAAATCACGTGTCGATATCGTTTTATAGCTCAATAACTCGTTCATCAGATCAATGTGGTGTGTAATGGAAATGACACCTGGAATTATGTCTCTGGTGATTTATTATAGATTTGTTTTTCTTTGGACAAATGGAAATAAATACTCGCAATATTTGTTGGTACAGAATATCACTACATAGTATAAAACAAGTCGCTTCCTCTGTCCCTTTGTCCCTTTGTATGCTTAAATCTTTAAAACTAACGAACGCATTTTGATTCAGTTTTTTTTAATAGATAATGATGTGATTAAAGAGGAAGGTTTATATGTATACTAGCTGTTCCGGCGAACTTTGTTCCGCCCATTCAGTTTGTAAGAGAAAAATTAAAATGTCGTTTTTCCTAGTTTCCTCGCTGTTGTAAGGGATAAAATGTACCCGATGTCCTTCTCCTGATTCTAAGCTACCTCTCCATCTATTTTTACCCTCATTTATTTAAATATCAGGACTTCGATATTTTTTTAATTGAATACACCTTTCTGCTATTCGGGGCGCAGACAAATCCAACGAATCAAAAATCATGAAAATTGGTTCAGCAGATGTCGAGCTATAAATAAGTGTTGTAACAAACCGGATTCTTTTTTTTAAATGAAATGAAATGAAATGAAATGAAAATTATTTATTTGCGGAATATGTGTGTTAAAAAGTTGTTATAAAGATATTTGAGAATACAACATATTCTACCACATTGTGGTGTGCAAATATTTAGTTAATTTTAAGAAGTTACATATTTAAATCACAGCCCTTATTTACATTTTAATAAACATTTTATTTATTTATGAACATAATTTATTACAAATTATTTTAAAGGTAGATTAATTTTTAGTCCTATCTACCGTACACTACCACCGTTTCCAAACCTAGCCCGTCGGGAGAAGAAACGGCGAAACAAACTCCCCGGCAACCACGATTTTATTACTTAAATTAGGCTTAAATTAAAAAATTAAAAATAAATATATATATTTTATTTATTTACGCTTGTCAGCAAGAAAATCTTTAACACTATAATATGTCTTCTCTAATAGCAAATCAAATACCTTCTTTCGAAATCTTTTTACTGGAAGTGATTTCAGACTATCAGGAATTTGGTTATATATACGAATGGACATGCAATATACATTGTTTTTATAAATATTAAGTTTTTGATTAGGCACATGTAGTTTCTTACTATTTCTGAAGTGTGTAATTCTTAATACTTCAGCATTTGTTTGAAACAAATGATGATGTTTATTTACAAATACACATACAGCCAAGATATATAAGCATGGTAAAGGTAAAATTTTAAGCGACTTAAACAGTGGTTTGCATGAATGTAACTGATTAACTCCACATATCGCCCGTATACACTTCTTTTGTACTCTAAATATTCTAATTAAGTCTACAGAATTTCCCCAAATGGGGATCCCATATTGCAAAATTGAAGAAACATATCCATGATAAGCTAAGAGAGATGCATTCAGACCTGCTACTTCTCTTATTCTTCTTAATACATATACAAACCTATCAATTTTATTACAAAGTGAATCAATATGTGATTTCCAATTGCAAAATTTATACATATAGATTTCATTACCGTGCTAAGCCGGGGTGGGCCGCTAGTTTTTAATATATAACATTTTTTTCTTTTTTCTGCGAACAATTTTACAAATCCAATAGTTAAAAATTATAATTATTGAAATGTTAAGTGTTTCTAGGTATGTCTTTTTGAGGCGTGGCGGACATCCAAGCAACTAATAGGGGTTCAAAACATTGGTTTGCATCCGTGTGGAACTTTTATTTAATTCAAAATTTGATTTATTTTTAAACAAGTTTCCCCCAAGGTCACCTTTGTGGAAACTGTAATCGGGGCGTGATTACAACTGTCTCGATGATGAATATTCAAACGTGCAAATTATTTTCTATAAAAACCATCTAAATGTCATAATTAATATTTTAAATGTAATAGTTTTGGTAAAATAATTTCGATTTTGTATGTTTATGAATTTGAGCGTTTTATTTGAACGTTTGTTTGTTGTCCAATCACATCTTAGAGTCTGAATAAGACTGTGACCCTGAAAAGGACAAACTTACACACGAGAATATACTTTTGACACGAAAGGCTAAATTTTATCCCAATTTAATAACTAGGTACTGAGAGTGGAAAAGCTACTTTATAAACATACAAATTTGAAGTTTGATTTCCGACGTATTGTAAGAAATATTATCCAAATACATTGCATGTTTTTTATCCGAATGTGGTGTGAAGAGTATGAAAAGAGTTATGAATATGGAAGCTAGGCAGGTCAGCAAGGATAAAGACCATTGGCATCGTACACTCTCTGCATACCCTGTAATTGGTGTGAAAAATATTTGTAAGAATTTATAAACAAACAAAACGACAGGTAGCAGTTAATTAACAATATTAATAGGACGGAATCAATTTATTGGCAACCTTGAACTTGACAGCGAAACCTCCTACACCGTGATTATTTTCAAACAACACATGAAGCGTCGCACTGACACCATTAGATTATGTGTTGGTGACTCATAAACTTATATATTATAATGGAACTGGCCTGAGACCGCAGCTCTACCTGCATTCATTAAATATTTTATTTTTATTTTTTAAATAATGAAACAAAGGTTAAGTCACATATCATCATGATAGTGAAAACATAACATTATTCCAGATTTTTACGTAATGTATACAATCTGTACTAATATTATAAAGCTTAAGAGTTTGTTCGTTTGAAAGTGCTAATCTCAGGAGCTGCTGGTCCGATTTGAGAGCTTAGTTCGTTAAAGGGTTGTATTGGAGAGCTAAATATTAAATAATCATATATAAAATGACAAATAGGAAATCCAACACAAATTCAACATTATAAACATACGTCTAATAAAAATTTTAGTGATCGTTTCCTATTATCTAGATATATATTACCAAATCCTATTAATATTATAAATGCGAAAGTTTGTAAGTATGGATGTATGGATGTTTGTTACTCTTTCACGCTCGAATGGCTGAACGGATTTGTCTGAAATTTGGAAGACAGATAGATTGTGACCTGGATTAACATATAGGCTATTTTAAATCCCGATCGCACACCGGGTTTCTGTGAAAACGCGGGCGAAGCCGCAGGTAGCAGCTAGTTATAATATATAACAGTCTTTGGTAACTAATAAAGTCTGCGATAGTAGTATTTGCAAGCACGGTTTAAAATGTTACATTTTTTATCAAAATAAGATATCATCAATAATTATTACTCACACAAAACATGGAAAGTTAATGTACAATTTTATAAGAGTAAATGACTAATAGTTATATAATTATACTAGGTTGACCATGGCTTGTATCGTACATGTTTGGTTTTTTATCAGGTTAATAATCTTATTATTATTATACCTTATGTGTACTAGGGCAGCATGTTCGTGATGGTAGCTCACGACAGCGATTGAATACCTAGACTCTACCAATAAACGGCTACTATGGTAGGTTGTTGGTTGAATACTGCTTGCATATTTTAATAAGCTAATGCTCGATAATTAGTTTTCATCCACCTTAATAATACAATATATGTTTTGATTATTAACTCATTTGCTTAATTAATATAGGTTTATTTAATAAATATATTTATTATTTGTCGCCTCTGTGGTCTAGCGGTCCGGCGTCGGACTTGACTTCTTGAGGTCCCGGGTTCGATCCTCGGGTCGGGAACAAACAAAACAGAAAATGTCTATTTTCAATTTTCTAGCACAAATTACGTTTAATCCCAGGCGGATTGGATATGTGCCCGGTTGGCGATAGGCTTGTCACCTATTACGGGAGTTTGTGTTTTCGGCTAGTCATGGGACTCGTGGGTGCCCTGGTTGTACCTCCGCCTACTTTTTCAGGTACATGGGCGCGAAGATACTTTTTTTTTCGAGTTTATATTCGAGTTATGTTAGAGGTCGGCGAAAAGCACGCAACTCTCTTCAGGGTAAGAGACAACCTATATCTTACAAGTGTGTCGTTGTCCTGAGGTCGCGATTGAAGGCCTAATGTGCAAGTCAACCGGCTACCCTTACCTTCAGACCTTAAGGTGCTGGGACCCTACTCTTACAAGTTGCTGCACAATACCATACCACTAGCAGTCTTATTGGTATTGAGATAGTTTAACGTGTGCTAACCAGTGCTCGCGTCTTACAAGCTGCTGGCAAAGGGGCAGGTGGTCTACTCTACTCAGAAGACCCGTACTAAAACGGGATCAAATTATTTTGAACAGAAAATGTCAATTTAATGACTGTCATCTGAGTTATTAAAAAAGGTATTACTCATTATTTTTCAATTTTATCAATATTTAATCTATTATAAGGTCACAATTTTGTATAGAAAATGTCAACTTTAGTCCTAAATTAAATAATAATTGACACCTTGAGTGCGGTCGTTAATGATAGTAGAATTGTGGTCTATGAGTGCAGCCGTTAGTCACCGTATAAAAAAGTCAACCTAGACTGATGATAATTAACATTCCAGAGTTTCACATACCTACCTAATTTTATATCTATTTGAAATTTACGATTAATTTTGTCATATTTATGGCATTTTACCAAGTGCAGCGGCACTGGAATATAATATGTTATTCTTATGTGAATATGAGCTTGATTTACCTATACAAAACTCATAGATATAAGTAATACTTTAAATACAAATCAAAAATTAATATATCAAAAATACTATTTTTGATATATGATTACACACAACATCACGCCTGACGCCACCGACTAAACAATACTTGCGTTCGATTTTTGACGGGAGCAGGCGTTTGTGTCGGAGACATTTCTCAGTTTTGGCGTTTTTATTACAAACTAATACAAACATATTATTAAATTACAGTTTCTAATAGCCTATAGATTTAATCACTGAAAGAGCAACAGACAGACAGACTTTCGCAATTAAAATATTGGCATATTATAGTAATCGATCGCGTTTAGATTGTTAATTGTTAAGTTTAGATTGTTGCGCGTGCGTTTTATTACAGGACTTTATTAGCCAGTTACCGAATACAATTATTTAAAAATTGATATTAATTCTTAAATAAATTTCTCCTTGTTAAGAATACCAAACCAATAGGTATATGTTTCGTAAACCGTCATCCATTTTTTTCTGTTTGCTTTACTCAGTTTACAAAATGGGAAACTGGAAATATCACTTCTGTTGGCAACACTACGTTTTATTTGGTCTGTTGGCGCCTAACGAACTCAGCCAATGAGAAACGTCGCTGTATGGAGCCAACGGCAAGCGTTGGCGCAAGAGCGCCACGCTTGACATTTGGTGATTTGGCGGAAGGAAGGGACTGGCATTCTCGGAAACAATTTTGAAGTGATCGGACCTCTTTTGAGCAGTTATTGAACGTGCATTAATTGTTTAAATTTAAATGCAACTGTAAGTAAATTACCTATAGTTTCAATTCGAATGGTTTTACTGGGTAGATAACACTTCATTTACGGGTACAAGTTCCGACGTAGCACCAGTGCTGCGAAAATGGCTTGAAGGGTTAATGGTGTACTCGTAATGGCGATCGTTTCTTAAAAGAAAACACAGCGCGTTTTTGATTTGATTTTCATTCAGGAAATTTCGTGTCGTGACCACCAGTGGTCAAAAGCATTAGAGGAAAATGATAAAGCGGACGGCGGCGTGTCGGAAGTACAAGTAGCAGAGGTCAAGAGTGATTAGTATTCACACGTGAGCCAACCGGTTGCCAAATAAGAGGGCACACGACACAAATACACAACACCTGTGAGGTCACCGGGGCTATTGTCAAATGTTGAACTCTGCAAAGTTTACACCTTCCATTATCGGCCCTAACCCATAGTTAAGGATAAAATATATACCTACTCGTAAGTTATATTTAAAAAAATAAAAGCTTTGCTGCTTTTTATAGAAAATACCTGCACCGTCTAAAATTCGCTAACAAAATACATAAGTAATAAAATCAGCATTGATCACTGCGAATGTTGGTAAATACTCACTCTGTGAGTAAAGGTCAATTATCAATACTAGTATACTTGCCAGAGCCGAATGACTGCCAAATAGAGAGCATGTGATTAAAACATGTAAGGTCACTGAAGTTAATTTTTGTCAGGTACTGACACGGTACAAAACCTGGGAAAGTCTGGCAACAGTTTCATGGATAGTTAAGAATGCCTTATCTGTTCCTACCGCCATGTCAGTGCGCGCCTGAGTAGAGATCAAGTTTTAGTTAAAGCAGGTGCCTTAATTTGTCTAGTTTAGCAACACACCATCAATATCTTAAGTGTCTGTCGGTGAGTTGTATTTCTTGTTATTAGAAAATCCGTCCGCCTTCCAGCAATTTCGTCCATCGAGTTCTGCTGCTTCTCTGTACTTCTCACCGAAAAACAACAAAGTGGAACATTGATGTTATATCAACAGGAATAAATAGGGCAGTAGTGCTAATCTAGATGAGTCTTCACAAAACTACGAGTTAGTATTACTAGTCACTGCGAACCGCTACTCACCTCTTACGCGCTTTTTATAGAGAAGCTGCTAATATAATATTTCTAAAAAGCCTGAGTAGTAAAATTTATTCTATTTATTTTAATTAGTCAACCCACCACTCTCTTGAAAGTTCTCGAACATTCGCTAAAATGCAGTCATATTTCCCTAACGAACATTACAATGCGACGTAATATAAATGCGTTGTATAATAATTAAATAACTATTATATTAAAAAAATACTAAGCATGTAAAAACTTGAGAAGGTCTTTAGTTGATTGCCAAGGTAACCGCAGCGTTGATATCGTCGATCATGAAACCGCAAACCGTTAACTCGTTAGCGCCATTTAACTCACAATATATTGTTTTATATTTTGTAAATTGTTTATACGGTTTTTATTGCTAAATATTCGCGGTATTTATTTCTATCTCACATTAAACAGTAGTCGAATCCATTACTGGTATCAATATTTTCGAAACATGACAGGAGACATTCAAGAAACGAACTTACTCAATCCGAAAAGCATGACATAGCAAATGTGAGACCACTGCAGGTGTTGCAGCTGTTCGTGGGTAGCTCAAATCACTTTTGATTGGGTGAACCACCTGCTTGTTTCCCTCATCTCCCATAACATATGAGGGTAGTTCCTTTCTTCCAGATGTAGATTTTGTTGGAATTTTTATTATGCTAATCCCGCGAAACCCGTGTAACTGATGTTCCAAAAATTAATTTATTGTTTATTATTAACTAAATCTTAATAATGTGTTAGTAGTCAAAAGTAGGTGCCTAAAATGACATATTCGATTCCAAATTCCATCTCGCATGAAATTAAGATTTAAGAGCAACCCAACCGGTCGCGGTGGTAGGCGATGGGAACGTTTTTTAGGTATTCAGTAACATTTGGAAGACTTTCCGCTACAATAGTTCCGTGGACCCGAACACGGGTTCCGCAATTAGCAAAATAAAGGCTTACGGCCAATATTAATAATCAATCCTAATCCAAAACTTGCTGTCCAAAATTGATATTTTGATCCATTTTTATGTTATCGTTTGCCAAAGACATATCTGTGGACATATCCTGTCCATATTTGGCAATTAGTTATGGGATAGGCCACCGGATACGCAGCTATCTAGATTGCTTAAAATCCATTAGATTGAGATACATTATTAACATTGGCCGTTAGTCTACATCTGTTATATCTAACGGATTTCCGCAAGTAACCATATTCAATATAAAAGTACCCTTAGCTTGTATTCTAATCGCGGAAAACATATTTTTTAATTTAAGATTCTAGTGAAACCTGAATTACGTAATTGAAGCCGTATTTGTCTGGATTCCCTGCGGCAAATAGACTATGAGCCTTTCTACTTGGTAGCTCAAAAAAGGCGAGCATAGGTTAAATGACTCATTATAAACAAGACAACTGCTGTTAAATTTCAGTTGCTTTGCAGCAACTTGCACGGATACATCATACAGGCATGATCGCCATATTAGCAGCGTTTGGTATTGTTGCGCTCCGGTCCGGAGGGTTTGAAAGCCAGTAGACGTTCACATTATGCCAGGCACCTAGGTCATAGAAAAGCAACGCACGTATAACACTTATGATGTCCATGTTGTCTTTACAACCCGTAAAGCAATCTGCATGTTCAAGACTAGAGTAGACACAATGTAAAAAATGTGCATTTTTGTAGCATAATTGGCGGCGGTGACCACTTACCATTAGATCCGGTAAGGTTGTTTGCTCCTTACCTAAAAAATTATGACTTACACGTGCCTTTTAAGTTAACGTGTGCATGACAACTATAGCACTATAAACTAGTCATAAAATTCATTGTTGTCAGATAATTGTAACATCATATAACATGTGACAGTAAAAACGGCTTTGAATCGAAAATGTTCTTTAAGTATATGTTCATTATCTTTAATAGGTGTCTTGATGTTCCTAAATTTATTAATACTACGCTATTTTCAATGTACATATTCATAATATTAACTTTGAAAATAGATGCAGAATTAAGAAGTTTGGGAATGTCAGATATATGCTATCTGTATATCTATATAACTTTAAAGAAATGAATCCGCATTTTCAATGGCTATCGCATAACACCTGAACGAATGGACTAATTTAGCTAATTCCTTTTTGTTGTGTTAGGTTTGTCACGAGGCGGTACCTAAGAAAAGAAACACTGGGAAAGTTGCACAGTAAATGGACAAACGTTGCCTTCATATGTACAAACTATTTGTAGTTGTTAATGTAAAGTTCGGCCGTTGGGCTAGTTAAAGATAATAATTAATACATAGGGTAAGTTCGCCTGTTTGCGTTCATCCCCCGGTTCGCGTCCATTTCACGGAAACCGTTAAAACCCTTAAAAATAAGTGTACTGACCAACTAAGGAAATGAAAAGTCGTTTCTGCCTATTATAAAATATATTAGGAACACACTTACGTAGACAAAAAAACCGTCCTCAAAACTTTTCCTGTTAAAAAAATAATGTATCTTAGCTATACAGAAAAATTGTGTAAATATGTACAAGTTTTAATAAAAAAAATCTATATTTTATGTTTAATCAAAAATTGTATTTACTCCTAGAACGTAAAAATGAATAAAAGAATAGAAATAATGATAATTTTGACTGATTATTGTATTTTACAAGTTAAAGTGAGGTGGACGCGAACTGGTATACCAATTTTATGACTCGGCCAATTTGCGAAATTTGCCTGGACGCAAACTGGATGGACGGATTATATCATATACCAATTTGCGTCCACTTCCTGATTGAAATACTAAATCTTAATTAGCTGTTTTATTAAATTAAATCAGACAGTGATAGTAGGTGTCAGTCAGTAAAGTGCGTTACATCATCCATCCGGAGCTGTGGTAGGGATTAGTCCCTACCACAGCTCCGGAAAGGAACAAGCGCATTGAACTGTTTATGCCTTCTATACACAAACATCTGTATTTTAAGTTCAAATATATAAAGTATGTCAGTTCAGGCTTGTATCCCCATAGAAGTTGACCAAGGTATAACTAGGGCACTCACGATTGACCTAAGATATCAGTCCCACAATGCTATATGTGGGAAACCTTATGCCAACCGGCCACATGTTCTATCCCGGGTGACGATGTTTTTATTAGAAAATTATAAAGAACTAAAGAGGGGACAAGATAACTAAAAAAAGTTAGGAAACAATTGAAGAAAATTAAAAGTTTTTGTAAAATGTACGTACGATGTGAAATTTGTAAAAGAAAAATTTACTAGATGTAGATCTAACAAAATCTTTTAAAGATTTTAAATTGTTTGTAATTTAAAATTAAATTATTGTCCATGCGAAAAAAAGAAAATTTGTATGACCTAGTGGTGACCTGTCTGCTATAAACAATCGATTACGTCAATTCGGACTCCCAATCAGCTGCAAACACTAAAAAAAACAAGTAAATGAGTTTGTTTTCGGTATACTTTCGATATCTCGGTAGTGCTTTTAGCAGGAATAGATAGTTTGGTAAAGTTAGATAAGTAGAAGTAGGCAGAAAGGAGAGTGTGTTTTGGAAAAAACGTGAAAGTAGCGTCGGATAAGCTACTGTAACTGGTGGCTTGTTTGTGGCGCAACACTGATTACATGAAACATAATATACACATTACATTCTGAGCTTTACATTACATTACTGGAAAAGAGAGTCAGGTAAGTTAGAAAACATAAAAATAGGAAAAATGAGAGCGCTCCTGGTAATCTATACAAGAAATATCGAAATAGTGAGATCAGAGAAAGAGTTGGTTCGTTCAGGTTGTGAAAATGACAGACGAAAGATTGAGAATACAGACAAACATTGCGAAAGTGGATAGATGTACTTAGTTACCCGGAAAGACCTAGGCTGACATTCCATGGCCAATTCAACAAATGGCAAACTCTTGCCACCACAGTCTCCACAACCAACTTCTTTGTGTTAAAAAAAAAATAATTAATGTGAAGGAAGCTAGTGACACTTAGTACTTGATATTCTCTGTCAACTCAGCAAGGGACTAGGCGTCAACATATGTATTTCATAAAGAAATAGTGAAACCCCAATATTTTTTTTTTAATTTCTTAATAAAATATTCCCTTAACTCCTTTATAAGTTGGTGGACGCAAACTTTTCAAATTGTGGACCCAAACTGGCGAAATCGCCTTATTTTGGTTATAGTAATTATTGAAAAATGATCACTTGACATGTCGACTGGTGGTTCAGTTGTTGGACTTGACTGCTTGAGGTCCCGGGTTCAAATCCCGGGTCGGGCAACAAAAAGAAAATTGGGTTTTTCCAATTTTCTAATAAAAAAAACGTTGCTCGGGATTGGATATGTGCCCGGTTTGCGATAGGCTTGCCACCTATCACATTGTGGGACTTAGTGTCTTCGGCTAGTCGTTGGTACCTTGGCTGTGCCTCTGCCTAACACTTCGGGGATATGGGCGTGAAGATACTTTTTTTTGTCTATCACTTGACATTTTGGCTAAAACTTAGCTTCGTTCTAAAATAGACTATACTACGGATGGGTTACAAAAATTGTTAATTCAAAACTAGATCTAGAAGATTTTTATATTTTACTTCAAACCTGGAAACTCCACTTAGTGGAGGAGATCGGGTGAAATGACCCTACTTAAAGAATATTTTTATGGCATTTTTTTAGGATATTATGGATTATTTGAAATTTAACAAAATGGGTACTGCTACAAGTTTGAATTTGTAATTTATGTTACATGTTAAATTTTTGTAATTTATGTTAATAAAATGCAGTAGAACTGTCCTCTGCTCTGGCAAATTATTTATTCCATTGTATCCAAAAAATAATGTCATGTGTGTAGTCAATTAAAACACATTATGAAATATAACTTAAAAATCACTCGTCAGATCTTGGTAAAACACAAATTGGACATGAATTTGTAGTAAGTACCAACTTTCGCATAAAAAATTTTAAAATTTGTATAACTGTTATAATATTAATAGTGGTTATAATATTTCTTAGGTTGATAACATAACCATGTTATAATTTCTGAGCGATCTTTAAAAGACTTCAAACAACCGTAGTTAAACAATCTAGTAACAAAATATAATTGTCAGTTTTATGTAAACTATATTTTTTTAATACTAGTTTTATTTGTTTATATTACTTTATTTATATTTTTCGGTCAAGACTTTTAGTACCTTTTGGTAATATGTTTTTGTAAAAGCTTAAAAAAACAGAAAAGAGATATACAATCGATTTATTAAGTTTTCAGATGGTATTTTACTCAGTAGTAGAGTTTCGCAGCGACTCGCCCGGATTGGTACCATCGCCTTACCTATTCCTGCTGCCATAACGTCAATGCTTGCCGGTGACGTGTTCCGGTTTGGAAGAAACTAGCCGGTAAACTTGCTTTTGCTCGAGGCCTAATATCCTGGCCTCAGTATGGCAACGACAACAACAACAACGAATTTCTTACCATAAGCAAATCGTTCTGCTTATTTGCGTTTCACTACCATAAAAAAAGTATTCATAGAGCAATAACTTGTATGTATAATATGCCTTAATTACGATATTAGTGATTTATGATCGTGAAGAAATTGTATAGCGAGAATCAACGATAATGATGCTAAATCATTATGTACCGGTTTTGGCCTAACAGTGCACTCGCAGATATGCTAAGATAGTGGTAACCTTTTATCATTTGCATATAGACAATGCAAAAGATATACACACATTGAAAAATCGTAAAAGAGCTCTGTCTATATTTGGAAGATACTCCAGAAAAAATATTGAAATAAACTTCTCA
>NJDC01008437.1:169903-191341 GCA_002245475.1 Calephelis virginiensis | reverse complement strand
CGCGTTTAACCACTTATTTTAACATATTGGTCATATACAAGTTTTGCACGGTGTCACTTTGTTACGAAGTGACATTTTACTTGTTTTTATTTATAAGATAGTAGAGACAGCTAAGTACGAACACATTCCGAAGACATTTTTTACCACGCACAACACCTTTTTTGGGGAATCAGTTACCGAGGGTGGTATTCCCAAACAACTATGACTTAGGGACCTTCAAGAAAAGAACGTACTCAATCCGTTAAGGTCGGCAACGTGTCTGCGATACTCCTCGTGTTGCAGATATCCATGGGCGGCGATGATCACTTTCCATCAGATGACCCACTTGCTGGTTTGCCTCCTCTTGTATAAAAAAAAATCCTTGTTTGTAACTCATAAGATGTTTGGCCCAAAGGACATATTACTGTTGAGGTTTTTAGGTAGCTATTTTGCTGTTTTTCCCCAGGAGATTACGATATCGAAATTTTTGATGGTTTTCGGGTTACGACTGTTACTCAGTTAAAGAGCACCTCTGTTCTTTTGTCAGGGGTTACTTCTATACGTCACTTCCTTAACCAGTCACCTTGGAGCGTGGCAGCGTGGAGTAAGATATTGTATATTTGTTTAGTTTGTCAATGAGACACGTACTCGTACAGTGCAGGTTTGTCCACAAAGAGAGCTACTTGGACAAGCGGAGGTTGGGGTACATCGTTTGTGTAAGAGTGTATAGCAAAGGTGAAAGTACCAAGCTCTGCAGTACTCCCGCTTCTAGGGGCCTACTGCTAGAGTACCTTCTGCATGCAATATAAATTTGTGATTCGACAAATAGCCTCGTATGATGACTACAAGTCTGTCTTGTTTCGTGGAGCATAAAAATTGGGTAGTTGTGTCAGACCTTGTTGAACGCCTGGGCCAAATGGATATACTAAATGGAATGATGATAGATTTGTCAGCATTATCAAAATGTCCAACTTTCCTGCACCATGCTGCGAGAATGCGTAGGTCTGATTGCTAGCTGTACCACGCTTTGCTTTTGATCTTTTTGGCGGGGGCACTCCCGTGCCCCTAGGTGGCACACAAAATGAAGGAGTCTAGAATTTGGTAAATAACACATATTTATTCCTGGAGTAGCCTGGATGTTTGAAGGTCATATTGATTACTTACCTATTGATTAATCTGCTTTATAAAATACAAATATTATTACTCTCATGACTGTGTTATGAATAAAAGTATTATATTATGTTATAATATTGAACTTCGGTAATGCAGGTATGAACTGTATCACCTATTTTCGGATTTTAAGTAGAGGATGGGAGTGAGAACAGCAACTACTCCATATTAGATCTGGTTCGCGGTTTGCCAAGTTTCAAGCGGCTTGAAGTAAGTCTCGCCATATTTAGCACACCTAGCTAGGTGTGTTCAGAGGCTATTTCATTCTTCTCTTTGAGATGAGACGAAACTAAATATCACTACACTCGATATATCAACGCAAAGTATACTAATTACAGCTGTGGCAATTAAGGAAACAGTCTCAAATTAAGAAAAATAAAAAGGGGAAATAGTTTTGCATAAAACTGGCAAACTGGAGTTTTAACTGGATTAAATTGTATTAGATTTCAGGCGAAAGATTCTCAACGTCGTACATAAGTCGGCTTCGGCTTTCGATATTGTACTTTTGAGAAATTAATATTTCTAATGACCAGCAGGGGTATGCTACGGCTTTCTTTATGCGTTTTGGGTAATAAATATCAATTTTGTGACATTTAATCAAATGTTACTCGTTACTATCAATACATGTCTCTGATAGACTACAGGCCCATGCCAAAAATAGATGGATCATATGAACCACCAGGTGACGTATATAGGATGATATAAGAGCATAAAATAATAAGATTCAGCATTATGCTGTCACTTGTAAGTTGTCCGACTGATTGCAGGCGAGAATTCAGAAGTGCAGGTAGAGCGAGTCCGTTTTGGTCATTTATGTATTTTTGTACGGCACAAAACCCTTCTTAGGAAAACTCGAGTCGCTAATACCTACATTTTTTATATAACTTTACCTAATGACAATCGCCTCTGTGGTCTAGCAGTTCAGTTGTTGGACTTGACTGCATGAGGTCCCGGGATCGAATCCCGGGTCGGGCAACAAAAAAAAATTGGATTTTTCCAATATTCTAATAAAAAAATGTTGCTTGGGATAGGATATGTGCCCGGTTGGCGATAAGCTTGCCACCTATCACATTATGGGACTTAGTATCTTCGGCTAGTCGAGGGTACTCTGGTTGTGCCTCTGCCTACCTCTTCGGGGATATGGGCGTGAAGATACTTTATTTTTATGACAATGTTTTGATTTGTAATGGAAAATACCATTGATGGTTATTCATTTAAATTATCCACTGAACATTACCTGCCTTCTTTCACGACGCCTTCGATTAGAGTAATCACAAATTAGTTGTATCAAACTACATATTAACATTTTCAATAATTCACAATATGGATTTTAGTATAAATAAGACACAAAACTATTTTGAAATTCATTCAGCACATTACTTTCGGTTTATTTAGCTCTTTAATTCGATATTGTATTAGAAAAATGGAGTACGGCAAGATGGCGTGTTTGATGGTAGCGGCTGTGGTAAGATAATTAAAATAATTGTAAAACTAATAAAAACTGACACTTCATGATATTATCACTATTTTATTAAAAAAACTATTGTGTTTTTTACGTTCTCTTTGCCTGATGGACCAGAAAAGAATTAAAAAAAAAAACATTTTAAAAAGTTTACTTCTACGTAAAACTTTTGGATCAAATATTCTTGGTATTTACGTGCCATAAATACCAAATTACAAAACGTTATTTTACTAGATGAAGACTATTTAGTTACAAATAATATAAAGTCACCTCATTGTAATCTTTAGTTTATGTTATCGTATTCAATTTATGTGGACAATGTGTTTCATACGAACAAAAAAGTTATGTTAACTGCCAACGACGAATAGTGAAACTCCATTCTAAATCGAACGAGCGACAGAGACTTATCAAAAAGTAGTAGTATCTTTACGCCCATATCCCCGAAGAAGTAGGCAGATGGACAACCAAGGCACCTACGACTAGCCGAAGACACTAAGTCCCATGATGTGATAGGTGGCAAGCCTATCGCCAACCGGGCACATTTCCAATCCCGACCAACATTTTTTATTATAAAATTGGAAAAATCCAATTTTATTTTTGTTGGCCGACCCGGGATTTGAACCCAGAACCTCATGCAGTCAAGTCTAACGACCGGACTGCTAGACTACAGAGGCGATAGAGACTTATCAAGTGGTAGATTTTAGCGATTTACCTGAAAATGAACACTAGGTTTCGTTACTATGATTCAGTTTCGAAAGCCTAAGCCACATAGGTATTGGACAAACACCATTTAAATCTTCGGCAAATACATTGCCTTGTAACTTATGCTATCAGGTATTTCTTGTAATGTAATATAAAAACTTAGTTCATCAACTAGATGTATTTTTTCGTATTACAGATCCAGTTTCTGTTTGTCGCTGTTGCTTATGCCGAACCAGAACCAATATTAGATGCCGCAGTCGACGTCTCATAACCACTTTACCAAATTGTAATAAATGATTTGAATTAATTTAATGTATTCAATACATTCGACTATTTTATATTACACCACCTTGCTGGGGAGGATATACCTATACATTCGAGATTTCGAGGCCTCTTAAGGCGATATTGAGTTTACATAATCCATTCTTAGTCCAGGACGTTGGTTGCTTCTACTTAGGGAGTTGATGCCACCTCTCTTTGAGGGTGGAATTTTTATGACTAAGATAAAACACGGCTAGGGTTATTATTGACCAACACGTATTTACCAATTTCAAGACTCCTTCATTTTGTGTGCCACCTAGGGGCATGTTTTTATACTAGAGTAGTTAATGATAAACGGATAATTTAATTTCATAATTGTGTAGTCGTCCATAAAGATTTCCTTACGAAAGTATGGCCTTTTACCTTTTCAAACGTCTTTTGTTTCAACCTCTGGCGTAGTTAAGATATTTTAGTGATACTTGTGTATTGTGTATTCCGTTGGTTACAGCACGACTAAAAAACTGTTTACAGCAGCGGTCGGCAGCTTTTAGGCAGGAAAGGGCCACAAGGCGGCAAAATAAACTAAAGGTGGGCGACACTTGTAATATTTACCCTAGAAGTCAAGTATACCTACATATAATTGGCCATGTCCTATAGAAAAAAATGAAAATCGGCGGAGAGAAGCGCGTTCCTAACGCTGTATATTATACGATCAAACGCGGAATGGTCATGAATTTATTTTGATACCTATTTTCACGACGTTCAGGGGCCGCAAGTAAGACGTCGGCGGGCCGCGGGTTGCCTACCGCTGGTTTACAGCATTGAGAAATAGAGAGTGCGCTCGTTATGACAATTATGCATTCCCAAAAAACATAAGAAAATTAACCTTCCATACTTTGTTTAATAAAGTTACAGCGTTTTCGAAGTTTAAGGAAAAGTTCCATTTGATGTAGCCCTTATTAAATCTTGTCCAGGGAACTTCAGTAAGAAACGACAATAATCTTATTAAAAGCTAGTACAAACTGCACAACATTGCTAAAAACTACATGCTTGTAGGCGTAACGGTTCAACGGTTTTTTTGCCACAGCAGTAAAGTTCATACTTTCAGGGTTATAGCGTTTACGCTTTCTAGCGTCGATATGTGGCCTATAGCCTTCCTCGATAAATGGGCTATTTAACACTGAAATATTTTTTTTTAAATCAGATCCGTAGTTCCTGAGATTAGCGCATTCAAACAAACAAACAAACTCTTCAGCTTCATAATAATATCTATTAGATAATAGGACATAAGAAGCTGTGTACCAGTTTGCGTTTTTTTTTAGCTTAATCTATTGAAGCTGTCGTAGATTCAGTGCTCGCCATTGTCGTGTTCTATTATAGAATGCAGGGCAGAAGCGGGCCCAGGACGATCCCAATTCAGGCCCGCTCCGGAGCAGGCAGACTGGTGGGGCAAGAATGTGGTACCAATGGTACCCTCTTAACTCCTCCGAAGCGGGGCCACCGTGGGACTCACTCCGGTGGGCATTGCCTCGCACATTTGGGGGTGACCCAAATGGCCTGAGTCACTCTTCTTTCATCGTGGGAGTAGATTTCTTATTATTTATTTACTTATTATTGGGCAATAAACAAGTAACCATTGTTTAACAATTGACAATCTTTAAAAAGTAAAAGTATCAGGCATTATCATTCGGCATTAGAATACAACGTTTTCTCTTCAAGTGAGAGAAAATGATGTCATTTTTTATGACTGATGTGTTGCCAACCTCGTGGGTTCTTATAACTTCACCGGGCTTTGTGAGCGAGTGGAGTGCTCAGCTCATGATATCATTGTTGAGATGGATTGGGCGGTTCTCCACAACATAACTAAGACAGACAGTCTCCCGGAAGACCAAGTGTACGATCGACCTGGTGTTGCGCTCTGCTTGCTGGGCGGGTTGATAGGCGGAGTAGCTCTCCGCTCGGCGTTAGGTGTCGGCGGAAAAGAGTTGTTCGTCGACGAGACCCGTGGCGACGGTGTAATGAAGTGTTTTCTGAGTTTTTGTTGGGATTGGACGGTAGGCCGGCGTTGGCCGCCGTTATCGGATCGGGGGTTCCGATAATGCTGGACGGAATCTCCTATGGTTGATGACGACATTCGCGGTCGGTGTATACTCACACGGGTGGAAGCACTGATTTCGGGTGAGCAGCATTAATTCAAACTGATGTTCCTATAGCTCTTTGAGTCACTGATGAAATCCTTCGTTTCTAGATATCAATAACATCTAAAGTATACGAGCTATGTAATTGAAATTTTATGTTGTTAAAAAATTTACTATTTACCCACTAAAATTGTGTTCAACTGGAAAACCCAACGTTATCTAGGTTCAAAATATTGACGAAAGGCTTCGAAAAAATGTAGTAAGGTTATGCCCTGTTTTAATCTTTCTCACAAACTGTCTAAGATTAAGCCCAGATATTGTACTTTTTTGAAAAAGGGTATAGGTTTTCTAAAAAAGAGCGCCACTTACTAAATAGAACGATGATAGATTTGACAGCATTATTAAAAAGTGCGACTTTCTTTTTTTTTTTTTTGATATTGGAAGGCAAACAAGCAGACGGATTTCCTGATGTTAAGAAATTTACGCCGCCTAGAGACACCAAAGGTGGTAAAGGTGCGTTGTCAACCTGAGGCCGGGATGTTAGGCCGGAAAGTAAGTTTACCGGCTACCTTACCCTCCGAACCGGAACACGTCATGACGTTATGGCGGCAGGAATAGGTAAAGCGGTGGTATCGATCCGGACGATTCGCTGCTAAACTCACCATGCTGCGAGAATGCGTAAACCTAATTGCTAACTGTACATTTCTTTGTTATTGGTCTTCTTGGCGTGGGCACTCCCGTGCCTCTAGGCACAACGTAGGTTTTAATTTAATCATGGATTGTGTATACTCTTTGAAATGCTGCGTTATTGTGGGTAAATCAAGACCGCAATGTAGGTTCATGTTGAGTACCACTTTGGCAGTAAGCATGAACCTATTCTGAATAATTTGTAGTTTCTTAAGGTGGTCCGGGGAGGTGTGGTTGAAGGTTATACTCGCGTTTAACTACTTATATTAACATATTGGTCATATACAAGTTTTGTACGATGTCACTTTGTTACGAAGTGACATTTTACTTGTTTTTATTTATAAGATAGTAGAGACGGCTAAGTTCGAACATATTCCGAAGACATTTTTTACCACGCACAACACCTTTTTTGGAGAATCAGTTACCGAGTGCGGTATTCCCAAACAACTATGACTTAGGGACCTTCAAGAAAAGAACGTACTCAATCCGTTAAGGTCGGCAACGTGTCTGTGATACTCCTGGTGCTGCGGATGTCCGTGGGCGGCGGTGATCACTTTCCATTAGATGACCCATTTGCTCGTTTGAGGCTCTTGTATAAAAAAATCCTTATTTGTAACTCATAAGATGTTTGGCCCGAAGGACATATTACTGTGCAGGTTTATAGCTAGCTGTTTTGCTGTTTTTCCCCAGGAGATTACGATATCGAAATTTTGATGGTTTTCGGGTTACGACTGGATCTCATCCGTTCGCTAGGTCTAAGACTCAGTTAAAGAGCACCTCTGTTCTTTTGTCAGGGGTTACTTCTATACGCCACTTCCTTAACTAGTCACCTTGGAGCGTGGCTGCGTTAAGTAAGATATTGTATATTTGTTTAGTTTGTCAATGAGACACGTATTTGTATAGTGCGGGGTTGTCCACGAAGAGGGCTACTTGGACACGCGGAGGTTGGGGCACGTCTTTTGTATAGGAGTGTACAGCAAAGGTGAAAGTACCAAGCCCTGCAGTACTCCCGCTTCTAGAGGCCTACTACTAGAGTACCTTCTGCATGCAATCTAAATTTGTGATTCGACCAATAGCCCCGTATGATGACAACAAGTCTATCTGGTTTCGTAGAGCATAAAGATTGGGTAGTTGTGTCAGACCTTGTTGAATGCCTGGGCCAAATCGATATACTAAATTGAATGATGATAGATTTGTCAGCATTATCAAAATGTTTGGACATTTTCCTTTCCTGCACCACGCTGGGAGAATGCGTAGGTCTGTACAACGCTTTGCTTTTGATCTTTTTGGTCACAAAATAATGGTTTCTTGAAATTGGTAAATATGTGTTGGTCAATAATAACCCTAGCCGTGTTTCATCTTAGTCATAAAAATTCCGCCCTCAAAGAGAGGTGGCATCAACTGCCTAAGTAAAAGCAACCAACGTCCTGGACTAAGAATGGATTATATAACCTCAATATCGCCTTAAGAGGCCTCGAAATCTCGAATGTATAGGTTTATCCTCCCCAGCAAGGTGGTGTTATATAGAATAGTTGCATGTATTGAATACAATAAATTAATTCAAATCATTTATTACAATTTGGTAAAGCGGTTATGAAAAGTCGGCTGAGGTATCTAATATTGGTTCTGGTTCGGCATAAGCAACGGCGAGGAACAGAAACTGGATCTGTAACACGACAAAATACATCGAGTTGATGAACTAAGTTTTTATATTACATTACAAGAAACTCCAGATAGCACAAGTTACAAGGCAATGTATTTGCCAAAGATTTAAATGGTGCTTGTCCAATATGTGGCGTAGGCTTCCGAAACTGAATCACAGTAACGGAACCTAGTTCATTTTCGGGCAAATCGTTAAAGAAATCTACCACTTGATAAGTCACTGTCGCTCGTTCGATTTGGAATGGATTCGTCGTTGGCAGTTAACATAACTTTTTTGTTCGTATGAAACACATTGTCCACATAAATTGAATACGATTATATAAACTAAAGATTACAATGAGGTGACTTTATATTATTTGTAACTATATAGTCTTTATCTAGTAAACTAACATTTTGTAATTTTGTATTTATGACACGTTAATATCAAGAATATTTGATCAAACAACAAAAACAAACGAATATGAGGTTCAGGTGACGTTAGGGTCAATGGCCAGCTGCAGGACCTCTCCTAGCTTTCAACTAGAAGTAAGCTTTTTTAAAATGTTTTTGTTTATTATTTTTTTCTTGTCCGTTAGGCAAAGATAACGTTACAAACACAATAGTTTTTTTAGTAAAATAGTAATAATATCATGAAGTATTTTTAATTATTATTTTTTATTATTTTTACAATTATTTGAATTATCTTACTACAGCCGCTACCATCAAACTTGCCATCTTGCCGTACTCCATTTTCCTAATACGATATCTACGATACGGTACGATAATTAAGAGCTTAATAAACCGAAAGTAATGTGCTGAATGAATTTCAAAATAGTTTTGTGTCTTATTTATACTCAAATCCATATTATCGTTTACTATCACTTGTGAATTATTGAAAATGTTAATATGTAGTTTGATACAACTAATTTGTGATTACTGTAATCGAAGGCGTCGTGAAAGAAGGCCGGTAATATTTAGTGGATAATTTAAATGAATAACCATCAATAGTATTTTCCATTACAAATCATAACATTGTCATTAAGTAAAATTATTTGAAAAATGTGGGTACAAAAATACATAAATGACCAAAGCAATATATAAATAGCAAATTAGATGAGGCTAGCACGTCTTGTTTAAATGTTATCAAATCTGATCCGTTTGGAAATACCGCTCTTGGTAATTGATTCCACTAGGATGTTGTGAGAGTTAATAAATAAATCCAGAACCACACGATAGGGCGGGCCCAAGATGATAGGCATGATAACTTAAGCTCAGACATGATACTCAAAGGTAAAACGCCGAGGAGTGGTTTGGTCTGATTAAAAGCATTCCTATAGTATATGCGATAAATAACACTAAGAGAGCCATCAGCCGATTGGCAGTTGCCTGGTCATTGACTGTTCGATACACTTATTTTAACATTCTCTTCGAGATGACACATAACATAACACGTAACATTGAGATCCGAGGAAGTAAAGGATTGAAAGAAAGTGTTAAAATGTGAAAGGGCATGCTCCGCTGGTTCGGTCATGTGGAAAGAATGACAGATAAAAGATTGACAAAGCAGATATACAATGTGAATGTGGATAGATGTAGGTACCCGGGAAGACCAAGGTTGACATTACACGATCAGATCACTCGGATATTATCCGGGAGTGGTGTCAAGAGGTTCTGAAACCGACGTGTTTGCATAAAAAGGGAATGAACGTGGAAAAGGAAATGAACGTGAATGAAGCCAGACAGGTTTGTCAGGATCGTGAGGTCTGGCACTCGATACACTCCGCCTACCCCGTAAGGGACTTGGCGTGAAGATATGTATATCAAGTCATTTATTATACCAATACTGCCTATGCCAGTTAAGGGAACAGTGCCAAACTGAAAAAAGTTAAAAAATAGTGAAATTTTTGCGGAAAACGTACAAACTTGAGTATTATTTATAATAAATTGTATCAGATTTCAGACAAAAGATTTTTTACTTCAGATTTGAGTGGACTTCGTCTCTCGATTACGTATTTCTTAGAAATGTTAGGCCCGCCGGAGCCTTGATAGCGTTTTTTCTCTTTTCTGGATGATAAATACTTAATAATGGGAATTTTGCGACATGCCATCAAATATTACTCGTTACTCTTATTACATGTCCTTTACTTCTAAATCAATTTAAGAGTTCTGTAGCTGTAAGCTGAAAAACGGAACCCTTATAGACTTTCATGTCTGTCTGTTTGTCTGTTCGCCTGTATGCCACAGTCACCATTTTTCGGAACTACAAGAGCTATGCTGTTATAACTTGGTAAGTAGAGGCATTCCATAAACTGCATTAAGATTTCCATAAAAAAATAGATAACTTATAATAAATTTTGGGGGTTACTTAGAACCAAAACTAAAAAATATTTTTCATCAAATCCATAAGCTTAGGATAGCTATGGCTATGTCTTCAAAAATGATATTGAGGTTTTTATCATATTTTTTTCTAAACTGAATAGTTTGCGTGTGAGATACTTCCAAAACTCCCCCAGTAACTTCTAAAAAAGAGAACGATAAATCCAAAAAAAATATACGATGTACATTACCATGTAAACTACCACCGATTATTAGTTTGAACGAGATCCACTAAAGATGTATTTTTAATAGGTTCTGTTACACCAACACTTAAAACACACTGTCAAGAGATAGCACCGCATCGTTTAGAAACGCGCAAAGCCCTTATTACATAACTAGTGGTCGCCTGTTGGTCGAAATTTGACCATAATAAATTTTAATATCTTGTTGATAAGAACGTCATCTTCATTTCTCAAGACCAACTACTTTGTTTCCAAACTTTTTAGTGCGCCATCTGTGGTCTTTTATCGTCATCATCAATATATTTGTTTGTGTGTGTCAAATGCATGGTAGTGTGGGTTATGTTTTATTTATTGATTTAATGTACTTTAAAAACATTCTTTCAATAATAATGTTCTTAAAGTACATAAGTAATATAATAAAATTTTTCAAACTTATAAGTTTGAAAAATTTTGTGCTCCTGCGTCTTCGCAATTTTTGTAAAAAGGGGTCCAAAGTTTTGAATCACGTATATGTATTTGACTGATCTTCCGTGTTTGTTTAATTATTGTGAAGGGTACAACTGCTAAACTTAGTGACGGGAAATTTGTCACGACACTTTTTGCTATAGTACGCTATTGTAAGCTTTGCGGATTGTGCATGTTTTTTTTTATTTTTTTATTTTTTTTTTATTATTTTCATATTTCTTTGTATGTCTTTCTTAATTTTTTAATTTTTTATTTTTCTGTATTTTTTTTTTTCATGTTTCTTTGTGTGTCTCTCTCTATAAGAGAGATAGAGATAGACATTACTAGAGATTGAGAGAGAGGGGGGGGGGAGAGAACTTCGTTCCAACCGGGTGTCCCTTGACACCTCTCAAGTTTTTGTAATCATTGATTGGTTTTATATCCCTGGATGTTAATGTTCTCAAAATAATTCACAAGTTGTAATAAACACTGATTAAAATACAATTGATTTTTAACTTATTACGTGTCAATAATACGTTCTCTTGATGGGTAGTCGACCGTTGGATTCTATTGCAAACATATTAAAAATAATACTTGTAATTTTCTACTAAGTACACATTATTTAACACTTTTTCTAACACATAAATTCATCGGTTTGACCTTATACAGCATTGAAATAAAATAAATATACTATGCCTCTGTGATCTAGCGGTCCAGTGTTGAACTGGACTTAAAAAGGTCCCGAATTCGATCCTCGAGTCGGACAGCAAAAAGATGTGTTTTTTCAATTTTCTAATAAAAACATCGTTGCCCGATATTGGACATGTACCCGGATGGCGATAGGCCCTAACACACAGTGGAACTTATTATGTTTGGCTAGTCGTAGGTGCCCTGTTTGTACCTCTGTCTACTACTTCAGGGATGTGGGCGTGAAGATACTTTTTTTGCAAGTGTTAATTTAAAGATTGAAACTTGTCGTCTTCTTAAAATAAAATCTAATAACAATGTACACTATATCTTGACACTAAGTTCCTTTTCGGGCATTCAGAGAGTGTTATATGCCAAGATCCTGACCATCTTTCTGTTTCCTCCACATTCATTACTCTTTTTATTCAAACACGCTTAACACTACCTTCAAATATCAAGGGAGCATTTGGTCGTAGAATGTCAAAAGGCACCTACATCCATCCAAATTTTCATTGCATTATTGTTTTGTTAATTTTTTATCTGTCATTCTTTCCACATGAGCGGACAAATGGAATATGAATATAATACATAACAAATTATGCAAATATGTCACCTGAAGCCGCGTCTTTGATAAAAACAATTTGTAGCAACTAATACTAGCGATAGTGAAGCTGTGAAAAGTGTTTCCTGTCCTGTTGATAAGTAATACAAGTTTTCAACGAAAACCAAAGATATTAATTCTAGAAAACTCTACTCTAGTGATTAAAGTCTTGTTAACGTTTTAACTGACTTTTTCAGTTTTTGGCATGGACGTAAGCTTATATTAGCTATATGCCAATAGTCAAGTATAGTTTATTTGCACCAAGTTGTTATATGATATCCCAGCATCGTAATTGTTAGTTGTAAAACAATAATTATTACTTTAATATTGGGACTTGCAGTCGACTTACTTGTAGGTGCTCGACGTTTCAACCAAAATATATTGGTCGTGGAAACGAGCTGGTTGTGTCCGAGAGATCGTCTCTATACGTCAAAGGGTATACCCCCTCCAACTGTGATGTCCGTTATCTTTAGTTACCAGTTTTGAAATCCTTTCCAAATTAGAAACATTTTATAAAATTGATTACCATCTTCTCTATTTAATTAGTAATTTTAGAACGCGTGAGTTGGAAGCGTATTGGTCAAAATAAGTCATAAGTCGTCATAATCAGTCATGTCAGTGTCAGAGTGAGATTAGGCGGCATCGAAAATAATACACGTTTTATGAATAAACAGCAAACAAGCACCTGGCTCTTGTTATGGAAAGATACAACCGTGGCCTCAACCTAGACACCATAGACGTAGTAGGTGCGTCGTTATCCTGTTTCTGAGGTATCAAGCCCAATTTGCAAGTTTACCGGCTACCCAGGAATAATACCATGTGTTGGTCAGACTCCTTTGCAGATTACATTATATATCCATCTGCCATCCTGCCAGGCAGCTCGTAAAAGGTGGGCATAGGCTTACCGTCATTAACGCCGGGACATTTGATGAGGTGGTAGAGACTCGCCCGGATTGGTACATCGCTTTACATATACGTAGCACATATGTCATGAATAATTATCTACGTATAGGTCCAGAATCTCTTTTAAACAGACCGTCTGCCTCTCTGCCTTCTACCTTTTAAGAGGTGTGCATGGGTTTATTCTTTCTCCATCTCAATTCTCCATTTCCAACAAAACCGTTGGCAGTGGGGTGCTGTGCAGCAATATGCCTCGTGAAGGATACACCGACTTAGGTACCTATTCCTCCGCCATTATGACTGCGTCGTGTTCCAGTCTGGAGGGCAAGGTAGCCGGTAAACTTTTACAATAAGCCTAACACCGCGGCTACAACACCTCTAATTATCTATTGTGTTCATAGACCACGGTTAGAATTATCTTACCATTAGGAGAACAATGGTGCCGATTTTGTTGTGTCATCGCTAAAGCTAAACTAGCTTAAAAAAATCTAATATTAGCTTAGTTTTAGAGAAATAGTATTCCGTTGTCACCATAGTTCTAAAATTTATTTCTTATTTGACAGTACTAAGACGGCGATAAATTGAATAGATAGTGATGTCCTTGTGTTTACACGCGTATTACACTCCTTTGTCGAGAATGGGTAAGAGAAAGAATGAAACAGAAATTACTTGAAACCGAGTATTATTTCAAGTACAATAATATGTTTTCTTTTCTGTAAATAAGTTTTATTGAAAATGAAATTCAACCGGTCTTTGTCTTCGCTTCCCAACGTCAGTTTTAATAAATAAATAACGACTGGCTGTATAATTTAATGTCTTTGTCGATCATTGTCAAGTCAATCGGACGAAAACAGTATAACCTATTCTATTAAAAAATCGTAAAACAAAACAAAATACTTTATTTTAGTTGTAATACATATTATACATCTTCTATTTTTACTTCATAATCAAAAAGAAATGTAAAGAGCAACGAGAAGTTTATTATAAAGTTTTTGTTGAAATACTCCATAGCAATTAACAATTTAGAAATTGTTGAAACAAAAGGTTTGTTGTATTTGTTTTGTGGCTTCAATGTTCAATGTTATGAAGTTTTTTAGTGTTTTATCTTCATTTAAGTTTATTTTTCAGGTAATGAAGCGGATAAAATACCAAAGTTGGGTTGGTAAGCTATTCCAAAGCGAGGTTTTGAGTCAAAAAGCTAGACTCGCTTTGCATAATTCTGTGCTTATTCCAACGTTGTTGTATGGAAGTGAGAGTTGGGTATGTCAGAAAGAGCGTGAAAGTAGGATAAATGCGTTCGAAATGAGAGCATTACGGAAAATCTGTGGTGTAACGCTCGCTGACCGCATTCGTAACAGTGAGATCCGAGAAAGAGTGGGATTGAAAGAAAGTGTTTGTGTTAAAATGCGAAAGGGCATGCTCCGCTGGTTCGGTCATGTGGAATGAATGACAGATGAAAGATTGACAAAGCAGATATACAATGCGAATGTGGATGGATGTAGGTACCCGGGGAGACCAAGGCTGACATTTCACGATCAGATCAATCGGATATTATCCGAGGGTGGTGTCAAGAGTCTCCGAAACCGGCATGTTTGTATGAAAAGGGTTATGAATGTGAAGGAAGCAAGACAGGTTTTTTAGGATCGTGAGGTCTGGCACTCGATACTCTCTGCATACCCCGTAAGGGACTTGGCGTGAAGATATGTATGTATGTATGTATGTAAAATACCAAAGCCTGCTAATTCTAACTAATTAGAATAAAAAGGTTGCTTTAAATCCCTGATTTTTTAGTTGAGGGAGATTGGTAATTTAAATACATTAAGGTGCATTATAAAATTACAAAATCTAACATCTATGAAGACAAATAAAAGTTACTTTAAAACTCACTCAAACTTGAAGAATTGAGTCTATTGAAACTGGTTGAGACAGGATTAAATTGAAAGCAGTAGCATAGTAAGATATGCACATATTGTAATTGCCTAAGTTCAGTTGCATTTTAAAAAATGTTAACATTGTTTTTATCAAAAAATCTAGTTCCATTCATATTTTCTTTAACATCAGTGTTAATTGTTGCCAAATGCCTTTCTTTTAGATAGTCTATGTATAAAGTAGGTAATTTGATAAAATTTTAGATGTGAGTTAGCTAACTTTGATTTTTAAGAAACTTTTTTATTTACAATAGACAATTCAGCAATGTTATTACAATGTATAATATGTATTACAACTAAAATAAAGTATTTTGTTTCTTTTTACGATTTTTAATAGAATAGGTTATATTATAAATATATTATTATTTAAATTGCATAAAATAATTTAAAAGATACATTACAAATTTTCACCTGAACTAAACAAAAATTGTTTTTTACCTTTGTTTTACTTACTTTTTCTCTCTTGTAATAATATGGTGACTTTTATAATACTCATACACAGATTTCTGTTATATCGAGGTAACCAGTTGAATTGCACATTAGGCTCAACGCATCTGCCTCTGAACAGCAAGTATGCAATGATTATAACATGTATGGTATCTATAAGACAAAGTTTTTTTTCTAGAGAGCTATGTGCTTATTACCTAACGTGGTAAAAAAATATAAATGTGAGTTCTATAGAATTATAATAAATGAAGCATACGTTTAGATTTTAAGAATTTATTAGATACTTGATCAACAAAATATTATTAAGAAAATTAACATCTTCATACGGCGTAGTGGCATCAAAGTCATCTGAAAAAACCAAGAAGAATACCCTTAATATGAAATAGAATTTTGTAATAAATTTTTGACTAAATTCCTTCCTATTATTTTTATATCGCCTCTGCTAAATGACAAAGATGTGTACATCACATGGATGCAGATCTGAGTATGTATGGAGTTGGTCGCAGATAGTGATCTATCAATACAAAATACCATACAAAATTGTTAATATTTAACATTTTGCCTAGATATCTTGAATATAGAAATATCTAGTTTGTTTACATAACTTAGGATGTGTAGGTCTGTTAAGACACACATTCAACTTTATACAAACCTACAAGGCTTGTATTATTTTTTATTGGATTAGTAGAAAACTAATATTTATAGGCCGTGAAGATATTAGTTTTAGGTATTTTGTGAGTGGATTATTTTCAAATATAATAAAAAGAATAAGTATCGTTATTCCATAACAAAAATCTGAGATACACATGTTTTTTGCTTTTCCAACTGATTAAATGATATACTTTCTATTAGCTCCAATAGACATTTCAAGAATGTATGATTTTTTAAAGTACTACTTAATAAATGTTGCTTTTCAGTCCACACTTTGGGTTCTCCTGATGGTAAGAGCCAAATGTGGCCCCTAGACACTAGAGAATGAGGTGCCTCTGAATCGCTGCAATGTGTGTCAAACCAGAGAAATTTGGGTTCAAAGATATTACTTGGGCTTTGCATTGTGTAGGTAACAGAATGTTATAAGTAATTTTATTCCTAACATACTTACAATAAAAATCAACAATTTTACCACATATTACACCTTTTAGCAGTTTGTTTATGTTATAAAATCCTGTTGTATTATATGAAATACTTCCTGGAACATGGGGGTGATTTATTGTTGGCTTTTTCATACCAAAATCTGTCCCATCTACGGCAACTATGGTATTGAAAAAACATCTTTCCATGAATCTTTATAGACCAAATGCAAACAGTTTTATATGTCGAGACTTACTCTGCCATACCGTTTCAGTTTTAGGGTTTTAAGAATTTGACGTGTGAGCATGTGAATTTGTAAAATAAATAAAAGTTTTTGTACCAATGGTTAGGACATCTACTAACTGACTGTTTTTGTTCGGTAAAAAATGCTGCCCCATGCAATAAACAACAGATGTTTTAATTTACAAGAAGAGAACACCAATAACTTATACTTACATATATGTAGCCAAGTACTTAGGTTCCTTTTTGTTAAATTTTATACCAAAACACATATAATGAAATATAGTAGCAATTACATCTTTAATTGTTTAACTATTTGGGAATTGAGATGTGGCTTTGATTTATTTACAGGATATCAAAGCCATCTTTATTAAATATACAGCACTAGATACTAAAATGGTTAAAATACAGCAAGCTAACTCCAACGAGCACGTATCCAATCCCGAGATACATTTTTTTTATTAGAAAATTGAAAATAACCTTTTTTTTATTTTGTGGCGTGACCCAGGAATCGAACCCAGAACCTCATGAAGTCAAATCCAACACCTGGACCGCTAGATCACGGAGGCAATCATGTTAAATGAAATTCGTAGGTAAGTACTTTCTAGCCGAATCTACAACAATGCTGATATCATAAAATTTTCTATTTTAATCATAGCTACCCTTCGATAACTTAACAATAAATTGTAATAAAACAAGAATAGCTTATATCGAAACTAAATATAATCGTCTTCTAAAAAAATCCGTCTAAATTTTAAGTGACATTTGTAATTTTTAGTGAAATTTGTCATAAAACATGCATATCAGAATACGAAAAAACTTGATTGAACAACTAAAATGTTTTATATCTATTAAGCTAAAATTTTAGTTTAGATGTGTACAGCAGAATTCCAAACGTAATTAGACAACTCTAAATCTAATTTTAGGTTATTTTAGTCACAAGTATTTGTGTTATATTTCCGAACGCATATTTTTCGTGTACATAGACGACGTGGAATACAAATCTAAAAAAGTGGACTAAGGGAATAAATATGTTAATTTTCCCTCGTAAATACAATTATAACAAGATTTTTTAAGATTACTAATAAGTATCTTCTTCACGCCCATATCCCCGAAGAGGTAGGCAGAGGTATAACCAGGGCACCCACGACTAGCCGAAGATACTAAGTCCCACAATGTGATAGGTGGCAAGCCTATCACCAACCGGGCATTTATCCTATCCCGAGCAACATTTTTTTTATTAAAAAAATTGGAAAAACCCAATTATCTTTTTGTTGCCCGACCCGGGATTCGAACCCGGGACCTCATGCAGTCAAGTCCAACAACTGAACCGCTAGACCATACAGGCGATTAGATTACCAATGAAACTTAAAAAATTGTAACTAATTATTATCGATATTTTTTTTAATTTTGGGGAAAAATGTATCGTTATTGATTACCCACTTTATTTTAATGTGTCCACTTTATTATTTAATTCCCATGTTATCCCTAAAACGGGGTTATATGTTTATTTGTAAATAACTATATAATTTAGAAAAGGTATTTTTTTTATTTTGGCACTTGCCCAATGCTGGTTAATTGTCTAAATTTTAAAGAAAGAAAAAAAATCGCCCGGCGGGATTTAAACCTGTAATCTTTCGCTTGTAGCTGACAAATGCTCTACCGGCTAACCACTTGAGTTACGGAGGATTTTTAAGAAAGTTTTGTCGTGTTAAGTTTACTCTATGTTACAGATATGATATAGAGAACATTATTTATGTAGTAATTAAGGGTCTTATTTTAATTGTAAGATGCCTTACCTACGAAATAATTATAATTTTAGTTGAAGTCTGAGTTTTGTAATGAAATTTGGTACTGTTTTCTTTGCAGATTAACTGTACTTAAATTGTATGTAATTCATCCAATATGATGTATTTATGTAAAACATTGTAATTGGTAATGTGCGAGTCGTGAGCAGAACGATCGCTGCAGTAAATTGATAGCGACCTTTGGTTCGGGATCGGGAATTAATATAGTTTGTTAATTAATGTCGATGGCACGTTTGCAGTTAACGTCTTACTAGCACCCGCTAGCGTTTCGATCGACCTTAGAGTGTAAATTTATATAGAGCCCGGTTGTTTATTTTTTTAATTTATGTGCCATAGTGTACATAGGAATAAATATTTCACCTCATGGGTTATAAGTCAACCTTTTGAATAATACTTTGATGAAATGAAAAACATTATATATTTCGGTTTCAATTATTAAATGTAAACACAGTACTATAATAATTTTAAGGTTTTCATTTTATGAAAACAAATAAACAATAATAAGTCCTATGACAATACGAAGATAAATAAATATGTTCGACTGATAACATCAGGTATTTTTTTTTTCAAGTTTCATAATGGTAGGTTAGGAATTGAAGGATGACTACAGAATACATACATTTTAAAATTTGTTACAAGCTAATTCCGAATATTCTAGAAGTTATAAGCGAAATGATCTTTTATATTCATAACAATAAAAATATTTTGTTTCCCTTTTTGTAATAACCGCATAGGCTCTTACGAAATATAATATTTTAAACTTGCATTCAACTGCAGTTCTAACGATTTTCTTTCAATAAAGCCTCAGTTAGCAAATGTACCAGATAGCAAGGCAATATTTGGTGAAAGAGATATCACAACTAGTTCGGTATTTTAGAGTTCATTCTTTACAGGTAAACTTTTCCTCTTTGCAATATTTTATAAATAAATAAGTACTCACTGATTGTAGAATAACATGTTTACTTATCACCGTCTTGTTCGTGCCGCCATAAAGATACATGTTTGTTTCTTTTATCATTCAAACGGTTTACATATTCATAAATTATTAATACCCATGACTATTATTTGAGTGTTTTTTAGTATACATTGGGTATACTAAGCTTAGTACACTTTCTGCTTGATTCCTTCTCTTTTCTCCGTCAGTTGAGCTGAGATTAAAAATATGCTTTTGCTTAGTTTCGCTCCATCTAAATATAAAATCTAAGGCAGGTAGCTTCCTGCAGGCTTATCTAAATGAACCTCTCACGATAACGCGGCAATATTGAGGGCGCGTGACGTGACGCTGCATCGATATCGAATATCGAGTCGATATATCTCGTTAATTGCGGTATCGATGCGGCCGTTAGTGCCTCACGTGCAGGATGGATGTGCCTCATTAGAATAGCAAACCCGCCGATACACAACGTGCAGACTGCAGGGTGCTTCGTCTCAGAGTGAACTTTTCACGAGTTATTACTGAGATATGCTGTTCACGCTAGATTAAACGTTAACGGTACCTTGGCGGAAGAATTACATTACTTACATGAGACCAAAATGTCAAAGATAAAAAATACCCGCCATAGCTGCCCACGTCAACGGTAAAGAAAGGAATTAAGATTTTCGCAACAGGACTTGAATCCTCAGTAGGTCAAGTGGTTAGAGCATTCGTCGGCTTGAGACGAAAGGGTACAGGTTCAAATTCCGTCTGAGGCGAAATTTTTTTTTCTTTAAAAGTTGGAGAAATAAACAAAAAGGGTTTTTGACGTTTTGTTGCGTACTCAATTGAGTCAAATAGTTTCCTCTATATGCGTATCCTAGGTCTGCTAATTATGAGGATTTTAAAATCGATGTTTTATTGCGACTGTAATAAAAAAGTATTGTAAACAGTTTTTTTATACAGCGTATTTTCTTCTGACGGCCACAATGAAAGCAATTACAAAAATATGAGTATACTCGTACATCTTATCTTATATAAATAAAAATCAATTGCTGTTCGTTAGTCTCGCTAAAACTCGAAAACGGCTGAATGGATTTAGCTAATTTTGGTTTTTAATTATTTATTCAAGTCCAGGAAAGGTTTAAAATATAATAAAAAGGGAAACACTGCGAGAAAACTAGGAAAAGCAACATTTTTATTTTTCTCATACAAACTGAACGGGTGGAACGAAGTTCGCCGGGACAGCTAGTTTTAAATAAAAATAACGTAAAGAGGACAACAATAACGTCTGTAAAAAGCCTTAAAATAATTATACAGTTATATCCATTTGGTTTTGTTTATTATATGAATATACAAAAATAAAAATTATTCTTAAAGTGTACATAACAAATTTTTATTTTTATTTTATTTTTTTTAAATTAGTCTTGTAGATAATCGAAATCGAATAGTCCCATAAAAATAGAAACATTGGTGAAATAATCAGTCGACTATTCTAAAAACGACGAGATATCGCATCTTTTAAATCACATTTTTGGAATTACCAAAAAACGCTCTATTGTAAAAGTATAATCGAATGTGACGTCTTTGACTTTTTATGTAAAAAAAAAATTTGGTTGGATAGCTAGATTAGTAGTTTTTAAGAAAATTAAAATGCTTGAAAATGTACGTATTTTTGCGTCTCATTATGTTTTAATAATTTAATACTTTAGAAATGGGTCGATATGAATGTCTTAATTTAATTTTAGTTTTTTACATGAGATATTTTTTTAAGTGAAAGTTCAGCAAAGAAGCACATGTG
>NJDC01008437.1:145088-157378 GCA_002245475.1 Calephelis virginiensis | reverse complement strand
TAAAAAAATACCACATCTTCTTTTTGTTTCCTGACCCGGGACCTCATGAAGTCAAGTCCAACACTTGGACCGCTAGACCACGGGGCGATTCAAGTTTATGTTTAGTTTTTTATATGCTATGTGTCTTAGTTTATTAAATAGTATATTTCCCACAATGTGATAGGTAGCAGGCCTATCACCAACCGGGGATATATCCAATCCCTTGCAACGTCATTTTTGTAAGAAACTTTAAAATATACATTTATTTTCTATACTTTTTCCCCGTGTTGGCTCGGGCTCCTTTGCAAAATAAACCATCTGCCTTTCTTACCAGGCAGCTCGTAAAAAGCGAGCTTAGGCTTGTCATCACTAACACCGTGACATCTGACTAGGTGGCAGAGATTCGTAGCGACTCGCCCGGATTGGTACCACTGCCTTACCTATTCCTGCCGCCATAACGTCATGACGTGATCCGGTTCGGAGGATATGGTAGCCGGTGAACTTACTTTTGCTCGAGGTCCAACATCCTGACCTCAGGTTGGCAACGCACCATTACCATCGTTGGTGTCTCTAGGCAGCGTGAATTTCTTAACATCAGGAAATCCATTCTCTTGTTTCAACATAAAAAAAAACCTGTAGAAGAATGAATTCTGTACATCACGATCAGATCGCTCGGATATTATCCGACGGTGGTTTCAAGTCTCCGAAACCAGTTTGTATGAAAAGTGTAGGAAGTCAGACAGGTTTGTCAGCATCGTGAGTATTAACACTCGATACTCTCTACCTAAATCGTAAGAGACTTGGCGTGAAGATATGTATGCGTATAGGGCACCTGTGTATAACACGCGACAAGCACGCGAGGTGAACAATTTTAAATTACTTAATTACAATTTTTGTGGAAAATATTTGAAAATCGATTTACAATGAGATGTAGATTATTCGGGAAGCTTTTTCCGAGATTTAGTAGGTACAATTAATATTTTTTTTTATCCCATAATGACATAATCTTTAGATATACAGGTAAAATAAAAAACTGTAATTTGTTTGAAATAAAGAAGAACGTTCAAAAAAGTTTTTTAAACGTTCTTTTTTGTTTCTTTTTAATGATTTGATAAATTTCCAAACGGAATCAAGAATACATAATTTCTACATATCAGTCATTTTTTACACAATCGTGAAGCCAAACGCTTTGTTTCGTGGGTTGATAATAATTGTGCGGCTCGGAATAAAAATTGGTCATTCATGTCCTTAGTAAACACAGTTAATAGTCATCTGATTGTTACTGAATATATTACATGAAATATTTCGAACCGGGTCACACATTTATATCAGGTGACCATTTTCACCATCAAGTTGTAAAGTTATTGAAAAGGAAACAAAAAGTTTACGATTTTGACGATTCTGTGGATGCTGTAATGATGTCAAATTCAAAGAAAAACATGGTAATAGTTATTACTATATCAGATTTTTACTTTTTATCAATACTTATCGTCTCGGTACATAATTAGAAACTTACAACCAAGGACATACTTAAAAAATATTTTGACGATCAAGGCTGAAGGGGGACAATTTTCTTCATATATAAAAGAAAAACATGCAGGTGTAAGTAGCACGAAAAAATTAGATTTTTTACAAATAAAAGTGTGTATTTCTATAATTAAGTGAAACTACAGTGATTTTAAGTTGTCATTTGCTTAGATTTTAGCAATTTTATATAATTAAATATTATATAAATATTTTCATACAAAAATATAACTTTGTTTTAATAAATTCTTTTATAAATTTATATTCTTGCAATCCATTATCTTGGCATTATATCTAAATAAAATATTTGACTAGGGAAAAGCGCAACAATTAGAACAGTTATTGCACAAATGGTTATAAACTTTAGGTCACGATATACCCAGCTTGTGCTACACAAAAAAGCAATATGTCACTTTACCAACAAACTGCAACAAGTAGCGTAGTTATTGCAGTTATGATTAGGAATGCTATATTAAAACAATTTATAAGTCCTAATAAGACATACATTTTAGCGTTTTTACTGTGTATATAAACTTATGTACATATATAATATACTACATAAAATTAAGTATTGTTTTATCTGTCGTTTAGTAAAAGCTTTAAACCAATAGCTTTTATAGTTACGAAGATAGACAGAAAAGAAAAATTAAATCTTTAACTATAATTATCTCGAAAGTAGACAGAACCTAGTAATTGCACTCTTAGTTAGGACGGCAGAGTTATTGACAGCTCGCCGAAAAAAATCATGCACTCGGACTATGATACCGAGTTCAAAACCGAAGGATTTTTTCTGGGAAATGTTAGGTGGTATCAGACTAGTCGATATGATGGTGGGTAATAGTTAGTGGTGGGGCCGAGAACATCTAAAACTTAACCAATAATACAAAATTACGACCAATAATATAAAATTTTTCAGCAAACACACATTGACTTCGTGTCACTTTAACAACGCCATCTGCTAGAACAACTTTATTGCTTACAAAAATAGTATTATTATTCGCCAATAGATGTCAGGAAGAGTCACATTTTTTAGTTTAAACACGAATAAAATGACATTTTCTAAACATGATTCCTAGCTAGATCGATTTATCGCCCCCGAAACCCCCTAAATACTAAATTTCATGAAAATCGTTGGAGCCGATTCCGAGATTCCAATTATTTATATTATTATTGTTATTGCTTATTTAAAGGTATTAGATATAGGTACACAAAAATTGAGTATTTTCCTCGATTTGGTGGAAACCCCAACATCTCATCCAGACTTGGTAGGTGGTAGGACAGCTTGGTGTTTTTTTTTATAATGGTGTACTATATTATGTCTTATGTTTCTCCGATGACGGAAAATTGTCGATCAGACAAGTCGGCGTAATGGTACAGTATAAGTATATAATAAATACTTATATTGTATATTAATTAATATTATTAACACTTTGATAAGGGCTTATGAAGAGATGACTAATTTTTTGCAAGTTTCTGGCCTTCCTATGTCACGCTCAAATCTTTAGAAAATTTTAACAAGCACTTAGCAGCAAGCAACTCACCGTTCTTAAATTGGGCCTTTGGACTTATCACAGATTTTTAGTTACACTTCTGAAAGATGAAGAGAGCGATTTTTTAACACAAACGTAACATCATGAGGCTACCTGCTTTAGAAATAAGCTTTTATATTCACACACGTGTTTACTTTCTCACAAGTGCGATTTATATATTTTTCGTTACCAATTTTTTAATAATGTCATAATTAAATATAACGCGCGCTTACGTAAGTACACGTAACTATTTTTAACAGAGTTCAAAAACCGAGGAGGTTCTTATTTTTAATATATATTTTTTATGTATGTAGACTGATTGCGCCGAAGTTTCTGAACCGATTTACGCAATTTTTTTTTTGATGCGGAATAGTTTCAAATTGGCCCAATAAAAATTTGATTCAGGTAGGCCCATTCGTTTTTATTTTATGAGCATTTTTTAAATCTACTTTCACCTATCCTGATGTTTATTTTTATTAAATTAAATTATCAGCAATAAACTAAAAAGTAATAAATAAAAATAACTACGTTAAAAACCGATTTTTTACTGTATTGTTTTTTTGTGACGGCTTGTCTATTATTAGTTATTAAACATCGGAAGGCTATCCTGATGGCAAGAGACTATTTTTCATTGTGTATTTTATTAGTCCGTCGCTATTGGTTAGGATAGGACCGGTAATGCAAGTCTACGGGTTATTTTACCCTATACTAACACGTACCCTAACACGAAATCTGCTAGGACTGAGGCGGTAGCTCAGAAAGCAAAGAAAATATCGGATCTAATTAGTACTTTGAAAGTATTGCAGGGGGGTTAGATGTTTTGTTTGCTTTACTGCACCAAAGGGTTGACATCAATTTGCGACCGACCGGACGAACTACTTCTCAGTTAAATTTGTTCACATGCGGTTTTTAATAAAGTTGTACAGAAGTACTATTTAAATTATGCAATTCGGCTACATTCGTCAAGCTTCGGAAATCCGAATGTATTTTAAATATATCAATATAGAGTTTTTATTACACATAATAATCATTTCGCTTAAATTTAAACTATGTCAAGCCGTAGAAAAGCCGTAGCGCATAATTTAAATAGTAGTTCTGAACACCAACTTAAAGTCGCATTCAGAGATGTCAATCAGCATTTAATCTATCATTAAGTTTACAATTGGAAAACTTAATGAGTAATGACTGATTGAAAGATAACTTTGATAAGTGCGACCGTAAATATTAATTGATATCTCTAAGTGCGGTCGATAGATTTATTTATCTCAAATTGTGATTCCCTAATAATGCCATAAAGAGTTAAACCGATTGTGTAAAAATAATAATATTGAATAAAATAGTTTACATAAAAGCGTAAGTGTTATTTTAAAAAAAGTGTTTATAATGGAACTCCATCAAGTGCCGACCATGAAAATTATAACATTTTTAATTATTTATACGGGATACTCACGATCTCTTTTTATTTTATTTGTCGATATTTCGGCCTTGGTCACGACGGGACCACAGCCTATGCAACTAGGCCGAAATATCGACAAATAAAATAAAAAGAGATCGTGAGTATCCCGTATAAATAATTAAAAATGTTATTAATTCGCGACAATTTAAGTTTAAAATGAAAATTATAAATTCTATTTCCAAATGTATTTAATAAACGAGGTCTATTTAGCTCAGTAAATAATTCAGACCAGTCAGTTCGGAAAGCTCACGACATTTACATAAATCAGACAATCATCGACATATCGACATCGATATCAAGAGGCAGCTACTCGAGAGTTATGGGACGGAATGTTAAAAATGTACTCTGATAAGGCTTTGATAGAGCCATAAAAATGGATTATTTATAATAGACGCCATCACAGGACCACGATGCCATCTCTATTTTAAAAAGGAATGTTGGAGAGAACTAGGGAATGTTTTGGATAGCTTTTTGTTTATAGCCCCGATTTATATTCGTCCAATTTCGTTGTTTAAAGACAGTCTTTCTTTCTTTAGGTTTTGGCCTTCACGTTAGTATTTTGTCATTAGTCAAGTAGAAATTTGCATCAAATTTTACATCAATTTTAATCAGTTAATATTAGTTAGTTATATTTTGTAATTAGTCATCAGTTTTAAGTCTTCAGTAAGTCATGTCAGGCTTTTGGGTAAAGCGGTGGCCTCATTACTCAAGCTCATGTAATGAGATTTGGTGGCAACAAGGAAATACACGATACGCTAATTTCTTCGTGATTATTTCATTTGCGCACTTTCACTCAACATAATTGTACAAAATGCCAGCAAAATTGACTAATTTCACTCAGTATCAACACGAAATTCAATAATTATGAAAAAAACTCGACCATCTTTTTTCATGGCGTCAACTCCTTAAAGATAGTCAGTGACAGAATTTACTTCTTTTTTCAACAACGGTATTTCCGATAGATGGCTAATCTGCAAAAAAGGATTCGCCCTCTACCGCACAAAAATGAACTAATTTAAATATAAACCATTGACATAAAGTCATCTAAGGGAGTATTTTTAACCAAAGAAACACTTGTACTGTTTTGCGTATCACTTATAATATATTACTTTGTAAATAGCCTACCGATTTCGCTTATACAGCATCATCAGGGCTAAAACTTAAACTACAAAACAATATTTTTTATTTGTAAATATAAATTCATATTTAAATTTAAATGAATTATTTTTCAAGTGTTTCTTTGGTTAAAAATATGAATAGTTGGAAGTTTTACCAAGCGCCGACGATGAAGAATATCAAATATCTAAGGGAACACTTCTTAGGTAACGTGACGAAAGCTCATTATAAGCACACAGTATATTGTTGTTATACAATGTGACGCTAGCAATATAACAAAAAATCCTAATTTGAAAAGTCCAGCTATCGAAATTTAAAAAAATGTGTAAATTTTAAAAAAGTACTTGAAAAAATAATAAAAGAATCTCTAACGAAAAATATATTAATCGCACTTGTACTTGTATATAACTAAATCACGAAAGAATGTGGAAACACGTCTCTAAAGCAGCCAACTTCACTACAAAGAAAAAACTAAGTATGTCTTGCTTGTTTACCGGCTCCCTCCGAACCGGAACATGTCAACGGCAAGCGCTGACATTATGGTGGCAGAAATAGGTAAGGCGGTGGTACCAATCCGGGCCAGTCTCTGCTAAACTCTACTTATGCTCGCCTTTTACGAGCTGCCTGACACAGGAAGGCAGATTGTCTATTCTGAAAAGGAGCCCGGACCAACACGGGTAACGGGGGTATCGACAAATAAGAAATAACATTTATTTTGCTACAACTATGCCAGCATTGGATGGTTAAAGTATATTCACGCCGATATCCCTGTAGGGATAGGCAGAGGAACAACCAGGGCACCCACGACTAGCACAAGACACTAAGTCCCATAATGTGATAGGAGGTAAGCGTATCGCCAACAGGGTACATATCAAATCCCGAGCAAGGTTATTTTTATTAGAAAATTGAATAATATACATTTTACAATTTTTTTTGTTGCTTGACTCGGGGATCTAACTCAGGACCTCAAGAAGTCAAGTCCGATGACGGACCGATAGAGGCGACGATCATTTTACAATTTTTTGCGGCTCTAAAACTTTGGACAGAAATGGAAGTATAGAAATAGGACCATAGTCAGTAACTAAAACAGGATTAGTTTTTTTGGGAAGAGGGATAACCTTGGCGTTCTTCCAAGACTTGGGAAAAATCCCAGTTGTGATGGACTGGTTAAGAATATGAGTAAGGATAGGACAAACAATGTAAAGAATAGGAATGATCATATTTCGACCAACTTCATCACAACCGACTTCATTAGAAGAAATAGACAAGATGTTTCCTTTAACATTATCTTCAGAAAAAAGATTAAATGAGAAGGATTCAAAATTAGGACGCGGGAGGGAAGCAAGGTATTCTAATGTACGTGACTTAGTAGCGGACTTAAATGTAGTGGACAGAGAAGAAAAGAAAAAGTTTAAATCATTAATATTAGTAGAAATATTACGTACAACTCACGCATCTCTGGAGATTTCGATATTTAAAAAAAAATATATTCGATATTTTTATATTTAGCAAAAATTATATGTTTTTTGTTAATAATGCTACGAATGTCATTTGTAAGTCAAGGAGCAGGAAGATGTTTAAGCTTCACAGGTTTCACAGGCGCATGTTTATCGTAGAGATCGATTAGTAACTTATTGAAACGTTCAATCTTGGCATCCACGGAAGTTCCAGCCGCAATCGATAACCAATCAACGTTATTGGCATCCGCATGGAGGCTTTCAACATCCATCTCACCAAAACTTTGCCTAAATATAACTTGAGGCATCTGCTTAATTGGCCGTACTTTGTAAGACAAATAGATCATGTCATGATAGAAAAATGGAGCATTAGCACATTGACCGTGCTTAACAACAAAATCAGGAGAAGAAATTATAATAAGATCTAGCAGGGAGGGTATACAGTTAGGAATAGAATGGGTAACCTGAAAGGGAAGCAAATGTAAATTATGCCCATCTAAAATGGAATGGAATTGTCCTTTTTAAGGAGACAAGTGTTAAAGTCGCCCATAAATATTATGTGATTATAAAATAGGATGATCCCAATTACTTGATCCCAATTTCATCAATTGAGTTAAAATAATTCACAAATAAAAACACCTAAAAGTACTTTAGTATGTGATAAAGAGATTTCAATTACTAAATGTTCAGCGGCATTTTCGGCTGAAGGTTGGGTTGAAGCGCTAACTAAGGAATAAGATATGCCAGAACGCAAATAAATAGCTACACTGCCACCACTTCTACCGATACGATCGTTCCTTATTAGATTAAAACCAGGAAGAGCGTAACTCGAAGATGGAAGACATGGTTTGAGCCACGATTCCGACACAAGGATTGCATGGATATTATTACAATTAAAGGACGCTAATATTGATAGTATTCAGTACAATTTTGTTCAGTTTCCTTAAATCTCACTAAATTAACACCGCTTTACCCAAGACCATGACATAACTTTCTATTGCGACTTATTACTTGTTTTTAATAAATCAAATTATATTTTGCTGAAACTAAATAATTAAGCAAAGTAAGACTGCAAAAATAAATTGCAACTATTTCTTCGGGTGTAGTACAATTAGTCGAAAGATACCAATTAATCCCACAGAAGTTTTATCATGATAAAACTAAACATCGAAATCAGTAGATAGCTTTCTCAAAAAAAAACACCGAAATCAGTTGGCTATTGGTCCAGTAATCGTATAACAGACATAATATATCAAACATACAGTCGAAAAATGTAAGAACACCCGTTCTTTCTCATTTTTTCACCTTTTTTCGAACTAATTAGCAGAGAAGAAGATGGCCTATTCTACTAAGCGTACCCTGATCGGTATGGGGAAAATTTTTGGAAGCTTACGTTATCAAAATAGTTCTTTCATTGTTCTTAATGCATAAAAGTTTTGCACTGGTAAATTAAAAAAAATGGTTATATTTATTAGGCATGACCACAATAGACTCATAGAATTCCAAGATTATACACCTATTTCCCGTAAATAGCGTCCTATCTACCCCTCAGCTATTTTATGGTAATGTGTGAACTAATGAACCAGATAACCAACTCGTTCTGTCGGCAACGAATATTATATCAGCAATCGAATTATAACACCCCTAGCATAATCTTTCGATTTCACAAAATAAAGTTTAGTCGATTTCTGTTTTCTTGTCTATGAGTTTAATGTTTTGTAATCTTATCACAAACTCGGCACTTATCCAATCCTGGCAGCTTTGCGTTCATTAAAATGCTAAAAAAAGTATTTTGTGTAATCCGATTTAGTAATTGAACCTAGCCATAAATATAAATTGAGGTCCCGATACACACGTGTTTTTTTCGTAGTTTTTTTCTTTATATTAAAAAAGGTAACAGGTAGACGCTTTAACTGTTCACAGAATATTTACTTGTATAATATCTTTCAACATAAATACTTAAATAACAATAAAGTAAATATTAAAGAATATATAACAAACACAACTTTTTAAACAATTTTTACTTGGTCTTCATAAATAGGAAGATACTCGTACTTGATTATTTGTAAGTAAACAATTAGAAATATAGTAACTATAAAAATAAATACCTAATCTGATATATAAAAGCTCACAAAATGAGAAAAATCCGTGCAACTAAACGCTCTGCGAGCGCCGCTCCGTGGTGTGGTGGTAGCGCGAGCGTGAGGTGGTCGCTAAGCAACGGCTGCGCGGGTAGCGGGTGAAGTAACATCACGGAGCGAGCCATAAACGTGCGTATTCGCGCGAGCGTCATCATGCTGCCCGTAGGTGTGTCAAAATCCTACCTACAAGTTTGCAATTTACTACTTGACGTTAGTACGGAACCCTTCATGCGCGAGTCTGACTCGCACTTGGCCGGTTTTGTTTTTTTATTGCTTATACGAATTGCTTTAATTATCTGTATGAAAAATAAGCACAAATATTACTTTCTTATCAATAACCTGCGTTTGACTTGACAAAAACTCGCTAAAGTGAGACCACACGACGGCTAAGAGCGTCATCATATTATCTGTACCACGAACATTGCTCGTCTACACGTAAAGCTTGTTTTTAAAATGGAACAAAGAGAGCAATGTCTAGTGATATTAACCGTATCTGCTATCATTTTGTCTTGTGAGAATGTGATGGTAGGTATATTGCGGAGTGTTAAGGCGAATCAACAAAACAGGTTTCGGGTTTCAAAGATTGTGTTTTAATATTTTAGATTATCTTGTATTTTGTAAAGGTTTAACAAGCTGCTTACGAGTATATGCTTAGGTGGGAACAGACTGCTACATCATCATTGCACAGATTATCTGGCGTTGACACCTACTTCTCCTTCTTATTTTCCATTCAAACGGCCTGAACACGGCGTATTATCCATTGCGAATCCTATACTCTTCGGAAATATCTAAGCAGTACGAAAACAGCAATGAATCTACGTTTTATTTGAGACCTCATGCCATCTTATTCGCGCATACGCAGTTCGCCGTCTTATGTTTTGACGATCTGACGCGAGTTTAGAAGTTTTTACCCATTCCAAAAAAAGTGTACAGCGCCGCTAAAGAAGTTTTCACTTCAAAACTAAAATTACTACCCTCTTCAACCAGAACACTATGACGAATATGAGGTTGTGGCCGTATGAATAGATAAAGCAGTATAGTGTTAATGTTATGACTGATGCGTAAGATTTGCACATATCTTTTTCTGTTTCATGACATCGAATAAGCACATAGCTCTCTTGATAGTAAGAGACAAACGTGACTTATAGACACTATAGATGTGATAGGTGCTTCACTATAAGGTGGCCGGGGTGTTATACCTATTGTGCAAGTCTATCGGCTAGCTTACCTTAAGGACTTACTTACGGACCTGAACATGACATTGCCATTAGGGCGAGAAGAGTAGGTACCTACCTAAGACAGTGGATGCCTACCCGGGTAACTCTCTGCACACTCTACCACAAGAGATCTGGCCAATTTAAACCCATACTCGCACCTTATGAGTTGCTCGGCAGAGTCAGATAGGCACCGACTTACTTCTATTAGTAAATGGCACATATAAATAATAGGTAATATATACTTAAAAGTATCTTCACGCCCATATCCCCGAAGAGGTAGGCAGAGGCACAAACAGGGCACCCACGACTAGCCGAAGACACTAAGTCCCACAATGTGATAGGGGGCAAGCCTATCGCCAGCCGGGCACTTATCCAATCCCGAGCAACATTTTTTTTATTAGAAAATTGGAAAAACCAAACTTTCTTTTTGTTTGTTGTTGGATTCGAACCCGGGACCCCATGCAGTCAAGTCCAACAACTGAACCGCTAGACCACACAGGCGACCGAATATATACTTAATATATATACAGAATTTATTATTATTTACTTTTTAGCTATGAAGTCGGTTTTTATTAACGTAGATATTTTTATTTAATGCTTTTTAGTTTATTGGTAATATGATTTATTTTAATTAAAACAAGCGGGAAATTTGACTGATACCAAACTTCCTAGAAAAGGAGAAAATACTTTAGCTGCCAGCGATGTGGTTACTATGCAAAACTAAGTGATATTGGAACTAAATTTTCCACTTTTATAGTTATGGTTAGATTTTTTATGACTGCTATCGCATTTAGCCGACCTCAGAACAAAGATAATGATATACTCATAAAAAAAGTGTCAAAAACAATATTTTCGTGAAACGTGAATGACTGAAGAAAATAAGCATTTTTTTAAATAATGAAACACTAGTTAGTACTGATGTTTTTCGTATCACTTATAATTTATTATTTTGTAAACAGCCTACCGGTTTCGCTTATACAGCTTTATAAGGGCTGAAACTTAAACTACTACTACTACTACTACTAGTTAACTACTTCTACTGCTGCTACTACTAATAGTTTAAATTTTAGACCTGATGATGCTGTATAAGCAAAACCGGTAGGATATTTACCAAACAATAAATTACAAGTGATACGTAAAACACTATAACTGTTTCCATTATTTAAAAGTATGTATATTTGGTGTTTTAGCAAGCGCCGACGATGGAAAATATGAAATATATGAAGAAAAATATATATTTAGTTTTGAACTTTAGTACTATTGTATATTTTATGATTTTGATTACATTCACTGAATAATTCCGTCAAGAAGTTTCATTTTACACAGTCACAGTACTTTTATGGCGCGACGCAAGGGATGTCAAAGGCAAGGCGTATCTAAGAGCTCGGGACGTTTATTAACTACCCAAGAAGGCAACTGTGATCCGTCTGTCAATTAAAGTTTAACAAAATACTCGACAATCCGAATTTTGCGGATACATGTTGTCGACTTGAAATAATTAAATTTGTATATTTTATTAATCAGGTAAGGTTTTAATCGAGTTTCTCCTAGACAAAATTATCTATACATCATATAATAAATCTGTAGAAGGGTCAATTTTGTACATTGAAAATATTGAAAAAAATAAATAGTATATTTGGGTTTTATAACTGGATCGATGCCAAACCCAAGTATGTGATTAAAACATTTTTTGTCTGTCTGTCTGTCTGTATGTTCAGGCATTACGTGAAAACTAACGTTTCGATTTCGATGAAACTTAATATAAATATACCTTATTATCCTGGGCATAAAATGGGATACTTTTTATCTTGGAAAAATAAGTAGAAAAAAATTAATCTTAATTTTTCAGTTTTATCACGCGAAGACCGACA